>JAHBCN010000836.1:0-110000 GCA_019359885.1 Listronotus oregonensis | reverse complement strand
GTCGCGAGACGAGAGAAGCTCTCCCCTCGTCTCCCTAAAAGAATTGTATGCAGAAAGATCTACTACTAAATACTACAATAACTTTATTCTTATAATAAGCTAATTTTCTTAAAAACTATATCTGAATCCTATATTTATGAAATTTAGGTAGATACGTCTAAGCAGCCTTAACAATTCCAATCTGTTTATCTTGAATATTATAAATTGTGTAATATTCCGATAAAAATGCTCCTCCAAGCACCCAAAAGTTGTGGTAGTCCTGGGGTACAAATGCAGAGAGACAAAGCGAAACAGACAGATAGGACATCTACAAAAAATACATACTATTAATAAATTATAATGTTTACCCTGTATACTAAATTGGAAACTATTGGTCTGAGAAAATGGATACCTAAATATAATTGGTTTATAAAATTTCTAATTTTAATTACATATTTTCTAGGCGGAATTTTAACTGATTACCAAACTATACTTGCCAGAAGAAATTTTTCTTCTTTATAGATAATTTTTTATACGAAATTTTTCATTTGGGCTTCTGGTCCCAACTTTATACTAATTGGACTTTTAAATGCAGCTTTTTATAGCAATTAAATTTTCAAAACCAATGCTGTATTACACTAAGACATTGCACGCTGAAGACAAGACTAAAACCAGAAACTGCAGTGTTCACCAAAACGGCAGCACCAAGAACTGTATAAACAGATTTTAATTTGTTATCCAATTTCTCTTAATAATTATGTTTTTTTTTTAATTTTTAATAGTGGGAATTAAATATACCAAATATTTATCAGCAGAGAAAACCAAGTTGTGCAGTAAGATGACTTTTATAGGATAAAAAAACCAAAGTCTGTTTTATATTTAGAATATTTTTTGGCAGTTGCATAAAATATGGTACTAAATTATTAATTTGAGAAACTGCATTGTTACTTGCTTTGGCCACATGCATTGCACGTTAAAATGTTGGAAATAAAAAAACTTTGTATTTCGTGCAAAATTTATTTTAAAACCAATATCCTAGCAAAGCGCTTTTGCTAAAAACCATCATCAGTGTTATCTGCAAGTAAGAATTAAATAATGAAAGCAAATTGAAGAAAGGTTTGAATATTTTAAGGAACTGTTATTGTTAAAAACTTTTAAATAAATTTAAAAAGTGAATTTAAGCATTAAAGATAACGAATCCTGATAAGGTAACAAAATTAGCAAACTTGGTATAAAAAAAAACAGAAATAGTTCAAAACTTATTCGTCAAGCAGGATTTGCTATAACTCCGGCTTAACGAGTAAGTTTTGAACTTTTTCTGTTTTCTTTTTATACCAAGTTTATTAACTTTGTTACGTCATCAAGATTTGTTATCTTTAATACTTAAATTCACTTTTTAAATTTATTAAAAACTTTTTAACAATAACAGTTCCTAAAACTAATTAAACCCTTCTTCAATTTGCTTTTATTGGTAAATTCTTACTTGCAGATAGCACCGATAATGTTTTTTACCGAAAGCGCTTTGCTAGAATATTGGTTTTAATATAAATTTTGCACGAAATATAAAGTTTCTTCATTTCCTATAAATAATCTTGACTAACATAGCTAGGGAGCTCGTAACCCAACTGATTTGGCAGGCGTTGCGTTGCCGATAGGAGAGTAATATACGACAAAATAGATCACGCTGCACCTAGGTCTGTATTGTTTATGTTACCATATTACACATGAAAAAAATAAAAAGCACATATGTGCTAAAAGGAAAATAGACAAAAAACTAAAAAGAAAGCTCTTAGTCCAAGAGCTGGTGACAAATTTAAAGAAAGTTTGTGGCAATACCAAGTCTTGCATGGTTTAGTTTTTACGTTATTAGAATGGGAAAACGAATTTTTGGCCATATTATTTTGTTACTGCACAACCAAATAAGCTCACGTACATATTTTTGTTTTTCACTTTAAAAATTTAATATTTTGTACTTCAGATTATTTAGAATATGAAAATTTGGAATGTTATTGAGCCAAAGTTATCTATATCTGTGTATTGTTCTGATTTTCACGTGTGGTGAATATTTAGGACTAGGTAACCAAAAAAGGTAACTATGATGATTTTTAACTGTTATACAGGGAAAATTAACTATGGTAACGTTTTAAATGTTAACCTTTTTTTGCCAGTGTCTTTAAATTAACAGCACTTTAACTTAGTTAAAAGGTGACCCAATTTTTATAGACATGTGGAAAAGACTCCAAAAATCCCGTAATCTGGCCGGCAAAAGAAGTTAATTAAATAATTATTTAACTTCACTACAAATCCACAAACCAAAACCATATTTGCAAATTTTGATTGTCTGATATTACTTGGTAAAGTCTATAATTTTATATTTTTTTAGCATTTTGATTATTACAATTTTAATGCGCCACAATAATACGTTTTTGGACGTTTTTGCAACTTAGTCGTAAATGGTCGTCATTTCCCACTCTAAGAACATAAAAGACCAACTAGACAAAATTTCGTAGTGCCAAAAACATGTTTTCTATATTCGCTCCGACTGACGATCTAGATAGTTTTCTTCTTTAATGATACTGTTTTACTGCTAAATGAAATCATTTCATAACTTAAATAAGTTACTCTGATCAAACTAGGAAACATTTTTTAAAATCTAAAGCACCTATGCCATAAAAGGTGTATTACCTTAACGGTGTAATCACGTCCTTTCAAAGTAAAATTTTGTCCCCCAATTACAAATCCTATTTCTGGCAATTTATTGATGGTATCACAGTTCACCTAAAATAAAATTTTGTTATAACACATTATTATTTCACATCAAAAGATCTATTACTCTATTTAGCAAAAAATATAAGGTATATTTTGGAGGACGCAAAAGAAAAACAAAAACATAAAAAATCGTAGGAACCAAAAGCACAAGAAAACCGAAATGTCAATATATTATTATTAATAAATACTAGACCACAGAACACCAGTACAGTCACCAAAGATCCACAGCTAATCTTCTTTTCTTTGTCTCACACAACTGGAACAAGTCCCTTGAATTTTTTGGTGAATCCCAGATCGTTGCTCTAAACATTTCAAAAGCTTTCGATAAGGTCTGGCATGATGGGCTTCTTAACAAACTTCTTTCTTACGGTCTTCCACCTAAGCTTTGCTCGTGGCTCTCCAGTTTCCTTTCTAATCGACATATATCAGTTATTGTACATGGTCATTCCTCCCGCTTCTACCAAATTAATGCTGGGGTGCCGCAAGACTCAGTACTGGCACCCACTCTGTTTTTTCTACACATTAACGATCTTCTTTCTTCCACAATTAATCCCATTCATGGTTTTGCTGACGATGGTACCCCCCACTCTAACATTCGGTTTCTCAAACCAGCCAATAAGCCTAATTTGGAAACCAAGCGTGGGTCAATGCGGATTTCTCTCTCACAAGACCTTAAACTTATCTTGGATTGGGGCGCCAAAAATCTTGTTCAGTTTAATGCCTCCAAAACACAGTCCTGTAAGCTGTCGCGAAGAAAGTCTGCCAGTGCTTATTCGTTACATATGAGAGGCCAAGTTCTGCAGAACAAAGAGTGGTTTAATCTTGTGGACGTTACTTTTGAAAATAACCTCAACTGGCACAAACACATTACATCCATAGCCTCGGCAGTTTCAAAAAAGCTTGAATTCCTCTTGCCAGCCAGAAAGAATTTCTCTTCTTTCAATCTGTATACTCTGTATGTGTCCCAAATCAGGCCCTCTTTAGAATATTGTTCTCGTGTCTGGGGAATGGCGTCTCCTAGAGCACTTAGCATGGAACTCCATTCAGAGAAGGGTTGTGGTTAGTCGTCTTTCGTCGTCTCATTCGTCTTATTAATGATCACACGCTTACAGAGAGGCTTCCTCCTCTTGCCCACCGTCGAGCTGTCGCTCTTCAATAGGTATTTTCACGACTTCTGATGAGTTGGACATTATAATTCCTCCTTTGGCAGATCCCAACAGAGCAACATGTTGTGCAACTTTTATGCATCCTTTTACAGTTCAACTAGAGAGACCCCGAACTTTCCGCTTTCTTTGTTCCTTCATTTCTAGAGTGTCCAGACTATGTGCGAACAAATTCCCTATCACCACACTTAAGACACCCACGGTACGTTAGTACTTAGGCCTCATCCTTCGTGGACTGTCCAAAGATAATAAAAAAAAACACAAGAAAAACATATTATTACCAACATACCAACCGGTATAACTTAGCAAACAGCTTCATTTTGACGTGTCCTACATTTTTATCTGCGCAAATTTTCGGAAAAGCTGCGTTTTTAAGTTTTAGCCGCCGAATGTGTCAAACTAAATTTATTATGCAGTTTAATGAACAGATAATTAAATCAAATAATGGAAAAAGTGTGCGTCCTACAAAATTGACGCGTCAGCCATTGAGTCCCCGAACCGCAATATATTATATTAATGAGTGTATGAATATTTAATACTTATAAGCTGCCTTTTGCAAAATGGTTAGTTATTTATTTACTCATATAACAAGATGCTTACACTGTCCCACAAATATTATGCGCCAATTTTTCGGTTATCCGATCATAAGTTGTCGATTTTATGAGCACTTGTAGGATTATCCAGTGTAGGAGAAGGACAGACATGCTAAGTAAACATGTTCTGTTACCAAAAATGTAGTGTCCTACATAGATATTGCGTCATATTGCGAGTCTTACACCCCCGGCACAGCTGTCATAAGATCAAAAACGCTATTTGTTTATAGGAATATAAGAATTGTTTATATACACAATTACTGCCTTTAAATTCACCCAAGAAAGTTTAAAGGTATGGAAGGCCAATGCTGTAGAACAAAATTGTCCAGGCGTGCAGGGCAGCGGGAATAGGGGAATCGGCCCCGCGGAGTTTGCGCAATGAATCGTAGGTCATGTCCGGACTTCCAGAATTCTTTGTAACCATGTATAAAGTTGACATCATCAAATGTCAAATTAAGACTAACTATACGTTTACTGTTTTTTTTTATTTCTTGCACAACATTGTTGGTTAATCAACAAAACTATTATAAATATTTAAAATTATTGTGTAATATTGAGTTTTAAATCATCTGATTTAACATGGAAAAAAATGATGGCGCCACTTCACAGCCTTCTATTTAAATGGTTGATATTTTGGGAGTCTGGTATCTTTACCAAAAATCTTAATAAAATAATTGACAACACGATTTTTTAAAATAAATTTCAAACATTGTATGATAGTTTCATGTTCTTATCACGAATTTTGTGATAAAAGGGCAAGATAGTGTAAATGAGTTTAATCTAATTATCATATTAAAGGATCGATATCTAAAAAATAAAACGTTGACGAAAAACACTTACTTTAGATTTGTAATCAGCGCCTCTGTATGCAAAAAATCATCGAAATCGGCAAGGGTCAAGAAAAGTAAAAACTTACCATAATTTGAACTGGTTGTTTGTGTTTTAGGGTAATACAATATTTTATAAATTTATAATTTGTATAAAAGTACAATAAAATAGTGTTACCTGATGCAGATAACATAAACAAATTGAATAAGTATAGAATGTTTTATAATTTTTTTTTATATCGTCAGACCGTCCACCAAGACTGAGGCTTCAATACTAACGTACCGTTAGGTGTGGTAAAGGGGAGTTTATCTACACCAGACCTAAATATTTGGAGAAGGGAAAAGTTCTGCGGGTAGCAGAATCCAGTCTAGGCACTCTGGGGATGATGAAACAAAGAAAATGGAAAGTTCGGGGCCTCTGAAGTTGGACTGTAAAAGGATGCATAAAAGTGGCACTAGGTGTTGCTCTGTTGGAAGCTGTCAAAGGAATTATATTTGCCAACTCTTTGGAGCTAAAGCCGTGAAAATACCTATAAAAATGCAACATATCCCCTCCAGCCTGTTGGTGGTCAGGTAGTATATCCATATTTTTAATTATATTCTCACAAGATAAGCTGCAGTAGTAATACAGGTTTATTTATATAAAAAATACTATGCAATTAAAGCGAATTTAAACTTTTTTATTTTTAAATCCAAACTTACACAGTCAACTAAATTGGAAAAATGACAATAAAACTATTAAAAAACAACGAAAGCCTGTACTGCCAGGACGACGCTCCCATGAAGATGGCGCAATGTCAACGGGTGATGTTCTTGAAATCCCTTTGATTGGTTAAGTGTCTTTTCTTGTTGAAAACATATCCTAACTTTTTGGCAGAAGTGAAGCGTAGCTTAATATCCCAATAGGGATTTTTTCGCGAAGTTTAAGTCCAAATGTAAGGTCTTTGGAAAGTTAAGAAATAAGTCGAAAAGATAAGATATAAACCAAATTTTCCATTCAATAAGATATTAGCTGTTTTTAAGTCAACTGTAACAAGTTAATCTTTTCTTCTATGATTTAACTATAATTGCTCCAATTCATCTATTTGGGAATTAACTAACAAATCGAAAAATCCGCAATCCAAATAGTTGGTAAACCATAGGAAAAAAAAACATAACGAGAATCAAAACAATAGAAAAGCCGCGAATCCTCCATTATTTTAATTTGACACTTGACATAACCATTATTAACGCTCCTCCCGACTAGTGGCGATAGCGGTGGGTACTAGGTACAAAGTAATGACGTGGATACTGACGTCATAACACCTTCCCCTCCGTTACCGCTTCTCACCAAAATAAACAGGTATGTTAACTGTCCTTACAATTTTTGACGCAGTATGTCGCCAAAATTTTGTTATTATATTTTTAGATTTTTTTGCAGAAATTAATTAATTTTTGTGACATTAGTACCAATTGTACTACAAATTAAATCATATACTTTTATGGCGCTTTAAAGGCCATCAAATATATTCTAAACTAGAAAAAAAAAAATGAAAAAAGGAAAATTTGCGAATTTTTAAAAAGTATAAAAAATATTGTTAATTATTTATGTATAAATTTATTTTGAATCACATAAAGAGTTATCATAAATTTTTAACTCCACTGATTATAAAAAATAAAGAAAAAGCATATTTACTATAACTATATAGTGTTCTAATTTGTTAATGTTATTGTTTTACAGTTATTTAATAAAAAAAAACATGATTTTCAGGGTGTAAATTATTACCAATTATGTAATTTAACGACTCTCCTAGAAAAAATGCAAATATAGGTTTTCTAGTTTTCTATTTAATATGCCGCATCTATGTTGAAGAAGAGACGTTTCTTTGCAATCTATTCTTCATTTTATAACTCAAAAAGAAAAATTACCTTGTTGGTAATCGTACAAATGCTCATAAAATCGACAACTTTTAAGCGGAGGACTGAAAAATTGGCGCAAGATATTTGTAACAGTGTAAGCATCTTGTTATATAAGTAAATAGCCATTTTGCAAAAGACAGCTTGTTGGTAATTAATTTTCATATTATACTCATTCATTTAACATATTGCGGTTGGGGGACCCAACGGTTGACGCCTCAGTTTTGTAGGACATATATTCTTTCGATTAATGGGTTTAATTATCTGTTCATTAAACTTCAAAACAAATGGTTGGTTATAAATTTTTAACCTATTACCAATTTGGCAACTAAAAGCTTGAAAACGCCACTTATCCGAAAATTATAGGACCCGTCAAAATGATGCCGTTTGCTAAGTTTCAGCCGGTTGGTAATAGTTTTTTTCTTATGGTGTACTGTGATCTGTACATCATAGTCACGTACCGATCATAATTGATTTTTTTTTATGGTTTAAACCTGGCAAGCAAAATACGTTGCTTCGCTTAATTCGAGTAACTTTTTTCTTTACAGTAAAAATACTTTAGGTAATAATTCATTGTCATAATTAACCTCTCCCCTTACTTATCCCTTAAAATTTATGAAAGACACGCAGTACCAATTTTAAAAATAAATTATTTCCAAACTGATTTAAACTTGCTATTACTTTCCAATCATATGGAAAAAATTTAAAAATTACATTTTCATAAAGATAAAAAACATGTAATGAATATTATTTTAGTTTGGATTAGGACAATAAGTGGTGGAGGCTTTTTCATTTAAGAGAAAAGTAATATTGCCTTAACAAATAAAAAATACTTACAGTGTATCTGTCCATGAAGAAGGGGCGAGCTTTTATAGCTTTATGAATTGCGTCGATGTCCTCCTTGGGTCCGAGAATATTGTTAGAACTTGTATCTGTTATTGCAGAACAATTTCCGCTTCCACAGAATGACAAGTTACCTTCTTTTTGCATATTGACCCAAATGCTTAAATAATAACGATTATCATTAAAGCTCATAGTCTTTTAAGTCTTTGTTCCAAAATCTGTTTAGATTTAGACATGTAATGTATCTTTTAAAATCACTGTTTATGTTACTAGTTCAAAGAATTTTCGTATATAAATTAGGAAAAAATGTGCTCTGGAACACATGGCACTTTTCAGTTAAGCTCTTTTGATATACAAATTTGGTATTTTATTTAAAAAATAGCTTAATTTTCTTAAGATGATATATTTTTTAGAATTCTGACCCCACAGGAAGTTCCGTATACCTAGCTCTTACACAATATGTCAAAATAGGGGTCTATTCCCAGTCCCAGCCGACATTCATAAAAAATATAGGTTAATCTGCACATATGTTCCATATTGTGTGGTGGAATTATTTATTATAAAATATTCTCCGTCTCTTATATTCTGTAAGCGTTACAGCGGAAGCCCATGACCAACACATACTGACAGAACTTCTTACTTAAAGAATTGTTGCTTAAATTTTGGTTTAATTTCACCTCCATATTTTTTTAATTTTTTTTTTGTTCGAAAACATGTTTATCATGAACGTCAAGAAAACTAATAACACATGATTTTTCCAGACATGAATTGTATCTTGTGGTCGAATAACGAAAACGTAGCAAACAGTTAATTATATAATAATCATATGAAGAAAATAACCAATTTTGATGTAAAACTTGTTTGGAAAAAGGTCTTAATTATGACAAATTATGTTTTCCATGAACGTAAGTTAGAAAAAAAAATGACAACCAATAACCAAAAGTAGTATAAAAATTAGTGAGAAAGAAAATTTAATACTGTCGTTGAAAAAAAAAAGAGATTTGAATTAATTTAGTCATTTAAACATAAATTCTAGCATAGATTGTTTTTTTCTTTAAAAAAGAAATTGCTGAAAAAAATTTCGTATAAATTCTTATCTCGACAAAAATACCAGACATTGGAATTTATATCTACAGTAAGCAAAGTGAGTTTTTGAACATTTTGTACCACTGTTTACTATACCTAAAGTAAAAACAAAAACAATTTAGACCAAGCCACGGCTTGACAGAAATACAAAGTGTGATAAATTTTAAAAAGTTTTTTGATCATCCTAAAACTATAAAAAGATACAGGATGTCCTATTTACAATTTAAAAAATAAATAAACAAATAATGCGTCTTCTTGGAAAAAAACGAAAAGCAAATTTAAAAATGTTTTTACAGAATTAAAAAAATTCTATTAACAAAAAATTGAAAAACACGCTGTAGCGAGTAAAAAAGGCAAGATAGCAAATGGCTGTTTTCACCAGTAACATACTCACCGCTGTGTTCGCACGTTGATGTCGTGGTTGGGCCCAGTAGGATCTTTTGTAACATGCGCTGGAGTTGCCGGTTATCGGCAACTCCAGTTGCTAGCGTATGGAACGGGATTCGAAGCTAAGACGAACACAAGGCTTAACTCCAGGTGTACGGCATACCGTGCTGATGAGCGAATGACATCCTAAACAAGTGTCTCCAACGGTGCCTCTGAGATACAGGGCGACCTCTCGGAGTATCTAGCCTTACTGCGGTAATGCGGGACTCTGCCGTGGTGGACTATTACTTCCCTAGCTCCAAACAAAAAGAGGACAGAACCGCTTTCATAGGAAAAAAGTGACAAAGGTGCGCTGACCGAAACGGATAAATTCGTTTCGAGAGGTGCCACCCAAGTTCACAAGCAAAGGTACGCCAACCGAAACGGGTGAATCCATTTCGAAAGGTGCCCCTAAAGTCAAAGGCGCCTATTTCACGGGGAAGGGCTAATCCATCATAAAAATACAGGTGCTTAGAAAGGGATCCCTGAATCCAAACAGAAGGCGGACAGGTCCGCCTTTATAGGAAAAAGGGTTCCCTGGCTTTAAACAGAAAACGGATAGAATCGGTTTCATAGGGAAAGGCCGGGGATACGGCCTCAGAAGAAACATCTGGTTCCTGTAACAAGGACTTGGTAGCTATTCTCGTCACTATACCGGGAGAGGAGGCATGACGGATCTAATCGTCTGCTCGTCATACTTTCACCAGAACACATATTGTACTCGTGTTCAGTAGCGGCACGAGTAAGAGGAGATGTAAGAACTCTCTCAAAATTTGATATCGGATTTATTAGAAGTATGATCCTATTGGGAGGAATATAAATAGGTGGAGAGGGTAAATAGTCCACTCACTTTAAACCTAACCTAACCCACAGAATAAATTTCTGTGGACTTTTAAATTTGCCCCACCCTGTACATCTACAAAATTTTATCAAAATCCCCACCGTTGTACCAATACTATCGAAAAATATCCAAAAATGCCGAACTAAAAATCAATCTGTATCTATATCTATCTATAATCTGCGGTTCATTTGTCAGTTTTGACACTGGCTTTACCGTCTGCCGTAGACTTAAGCTTTGACTGCGCTTAAACCAAGAAAGTTTGTTACAAACTTTCTTGGTTTGACATGAAGTTGTAATTCGAAATTTAAAATAATACTAATACATACCTGTCTACATCAAACTGCCAATATCCTGTAGATTTTACAGGCATATATTTTATGTCATCATAAACTGTGTTATTGTTTTTATCTTTTATTGAGTGGATATGTCTTTTTTCAATAAATCCTAATATTACGTTGCCACCTTTATCGGAAGATTTATCTCTAAAAAAATATTAATATGCATATCGGCAAGTGCAATACCACTGGACATGAATATTGTATATGTATACTTATGAGCTAAATCAAAATTAACCCTTCAATCTCAAATTAAATTTTCATTAACCTTTTTGACCTCTTTATTATAACTACAGTGAAAATTCACTAACAATCAAAATTCCATAAATAGCCCAGTCTGTAGGTAAAAAGGGCTGTTTATGACGTTAATTTGTAACAGGTTGAAATGAGTTTTGGGAAATCGCGTTTAAAGTTTTGAAAAGGGCGTTTGATGAGACGGGACGACCGGTCCAATAATCGTTATTTCGACTATAAGAAATGATTTCCAGGCAAAACGGTTTCCCCCTTTTATTCTCCATAGTATAAAGGAGGGCTGTCCAAGTGCAAGTGTTCCAAGGTCCGCTTTAAAAAAAGGGGTTTGGAGAGTCACAATAAAAAATACTTTGTATGCAACTTTATCGGTGAATTTTTATAGGTATGGTATACAAAGAAAAAACGCGTTTGTATTATTACTTTAATTTATTCAAAAAACATCAAATTACAAAAAAATTAGTGGGAAATTTAAGAATGTTGGTTTTCACTAACTAGTGCATTAATATTTGTTGTTGATAAATGAAGCAACTGAGTAAGTGACTTATCAGAGAGGGAACATCTATATTTTGACTTTATAAATTTCATGTAAAAAGATACGTGCTTCCCAGCCTTGAGCCCAGTGTAAGCCCTAAGTTTCGCAATTTGGGGTATCGTTCTTCTGGCAGAAACTTGAAAAAGTCCAATCCAGTTTCAATTCTTCCTTGGTAAAAAGAATTTTATTGTAAATTACACAATTCCAGTTGAAGGTCTGCTCTGCTTACAGTCTCAACTGAAATTGTAAGGGGCTGAGTAAAAACTATCATTTAAAGGCCCGCTCCGCGGGCCACATGTTGGGCAGCCCTAATATGAAGTATTGAAAAGAGCAATACAAAAATAGATTTTTTAAAACTTCTAAACCAAAAAAACCTTTAAGGGCGCTAGACTGGAGGTAGAGGGATGGGACAGGTACCGTTGAGTCGGGGAAACAACGCCGTCCTCAGTAATTACCATACCATGGTCGGGTAAGGAACGGGGCTTTATTGTGAAGACCTTTTTTAGTTCAGTTTAATACATCACGACAGTGCTCCTTCCTCTAACTATTTGGAAATATATCAGCTATGTAGGAATGACTTGACCTGCACTTCTTAAAAAACCAGCCGAGAGATGAGACCTAAAGATGTACAATAACTAATAAGTATCGAAAACATCGCTGCATCGGCACTTAGAGCGTCTATTGAACAATCTCCAACGCGTTCTGCGCTGCCCTTGGAATATCTTCGAGAACAGTTAGGCGAATTCTACCCAAAGACCTTAAGTTAAACACATCTATAACGTCAGGATTGCTTAGGAACTTAGCCCGCAAAACTCGATAAACCGTAGATATGCTTACAATGCAATCCTGAGATGCTTGCGCTATTGTGTGGATTAGAGACGAAGCACATTTTCACCGTTGGGTACAGTACAGAAGGCAAATTTTTTGTAACTGGTCAAGTGACGCTACAGTCAATTTGGAATTGTTAAATAAAATGTTTAAATATTCCCCCATTAACTGCTAGACAATATAGACGGTAACGTTAATATTCTATGGCATTAGGTAGAAATAAAACTTCTTTTATCAACCAAGCTATTATATTTTTTATTTTAAAATGCCTAGTTTTAAACTGACCCAGAGATAAAAATAGCAAAACATCTTTAGAGCTGACTAGCCAAATTGCGTTATTTAAAAATTAAACGACATCCGCAGCATTATGCATACAGTAGCCATCCAACTAAAAGCAAACATGTTCATTTTTAGGGGCACATCATTCAAAGTACGTATAATTTCCCACTCAACATTTATTGCGGATACTGTGTTCTGTTTTAATTAAATCTTTTTGATTTTCTTTTAATATCGGCAATTATAAACAATTGGTTCATTGTTCATCAGCAAAACAAATGTTGTTTTTTTAAATTCCCTTTTATAACTGCCCTTTTCATTACACCAAAACATCCTGCCGTCGGATTTTATCTCCATCTTCCAACTATTGGTGCTTTTTATTCGTATTTATAAATAGTACTTAGTCTAGTAACTGAAGACCTGAAAGTACCCAAAGCTGTAAATAAATCTGTACAGTTTTCATTTGTGGCGCAATTCTTAGGTCTTCGCAGATGCTTATGAGCGAGGAAAAGTTTATCACATCAGACAAAAAATGAAGATCACCTCGAAATCTACAAAAGTGATCCTTAATATTTTTCGCAAAAAAGGGCCGTCGAAAAATCCATAACATACAGAACTCCGGAAACGGCTAATAAAATACAGATTTTCTAGAACTCCCGAAACGGCTGAAAAATGCAGATGGGCAATCCATATTTTATTAAAACGCAAGAAAGATGGTGAAGGGGATCATTGAACACTTTCTAAGGTCTCATTATAAAAAAAAATGTTAATAACAAACCATTTTTTCAAAATATATCAATAAATTAATGAAATACTCTCAAAATATTGTGAAAAAAAACTGACCGCTTTTTTTATGTTCTAGAAAAATCAGAATGGACCCCAACTCATATGCAATGATAAGTACCGGTTTTCCCATTCCGATGAACATTGAATGATTAAAAAATGTACATTATTGTCCGAGTAATGAAACAATTCGTCCGCCCGCTTATAAGTGAGGGGACTTTTGGGTCCCGTTATCTCGAAAACTATCGATTTTTCTAAAAAAATTATAAGGACCATTTTTGTAGATTGCAAGGCGATCATTATTTTTTGTCTAAACAAAAATTCTCCAATTTGCATACTTTGGCAAATATTAGCGGGAAACCCATTTTTCGGGCCTTGAGGGGCCATTTTCAGCCCTTTTCCACCTGTTAATGTTGATAAAAAAAATTTCGCTCGAAAGCATCCCCGACGACCTAAGAATTGCGACACAAGGGAAAACTTACAGATTCATTTACAGCTTTGTCCCTTCATTTACTGGACTATTATGTCACCTAAAGACAGTAATGTACTAATGACAGCGCCATTGGATTCAATTTCAATTTAGTCCATTAAATGATGACCATTTAGCTGTTTTCGGTCTATTGGAAAAATGAAATTCAAAACCGTCTGATATCTGTTTTCTGGGTAAAAGCATTTAATCATGGTTCTTATTTCATATGTGTATTTCATTGCTAAACTGTTCGGTAAAGGTAGGCGTCCACCGGTCGGCATCGCACGGATACGATTTTCTAATTAACTACAAAATTTTAAATAGGAACGCGCGATATCCATTTGATGACGATCGATGAACGCAGTGCTATTTAAAGTTATGTAAAGTTAACTACAAAATCCTATCCGTGCGATGCCGACCAGTGGACACCTACCAGGGAAGTTTAAAGGTTTATGGAAGGCCAATGTTGTAGAACAAAATTGTCCAGGCGTGCAGGGCAGCGGGAATAGGAGAACAGGCCCTGCGGAATTTGCGCAATAAACAGTAGGTCAGGTCCGGACTTCCATAATTCTTTATTACCATGTATAAAGTTGACATCATCAAATGTCAAATTCAAACTGACTATACTTTCACTGTTTTTTGCACAACATTGTTGGTTATTTAACGAAAGTATATAAGTAATATTTAAAATTAGTGTGTAATATTGGAATTTATATCAATCTGATTTAATATGGAAAGAATTGATGGCGCCACTTTACAGCCTTCTATTTAAATGGTCGTTATTTTTGGGAGTTCTGTATTTTTACCAAAAATTAGAGTCCGACCGAAACTGCTTTTCCGACCGTAACCGACTATTCGGCCGTGGCTTCAGTTTCGGCCGAAACCGAAACTCACGAGGTCAAGTATAAACTTCCTTAAAATACTAAAATTTGGGGCATTTTAGTAAAATTACAATATCTTTTTTACATATGACTTGATTTGTTAATAACAACAAAACAAAGCTATTGACTCAATATTTAACTATATAAATCATTCAAGTACAGAAACGAAACAAAAACTTACATGTAATCAGTTCCATCAAAACATAACCTCTAAAGAATTTTTGCGTCGGGCGATAACGCACTGATAGCTCTGTAGCACACACTAAGTTGTGTTGCTACAGAGCTATCAGAACGCGCACTTGCCGCGAGAAACAAAGTTAGGCGAGTGTGCACAACAACTTCCGAAATCAGTTTCGGTTTCGGCAAAAGTTTCGGCCGATTTTGGCCGATACCGAAACTGCCGCCGAAACTTGATTTTTGGCCGAAACTCGACCGAAACCGAACTTTCGGTCGGACACTATCAAAAATCTTAATAAAATAAATAAAAACACGATTTTTTAAAATAAATTTTAAACATTGTATGATAGTTTCGTGTACTTATCACCAATTTTGTAATAAAAAAGGGCAAGATAGTGTAAATGAGTTTAATTTAATTATCATATCTGGAAAATAAAACGTTGTCGAAAAAAACTTACTTCAGATTTGTAATCAGCGTCTCCGTATGCAAAAAATCATCGAAATTGGCGAGGTTCAAGAAAAGTTAAACCTTACCATAATATAGATTGGTTGTTTTTGTTTTAGGCTCATACAATATTTTATAAATTTATAATTCGTATAAAAGTACAATAAAATAGTGTCACCTTATGCAGGTAACATAAACAAATTTAACGAGAAGTATAGAGTTTTTTACATAAGCATTTTTTTTATTTTTATATCTTGGGACAGTCCACCAGGCTGAGGCTCAATACTAACGTACCGTAAGTGTCTTAAGTGTAGTAAGAGGAAATTTATTTACACAAGACAAATATTTGGAAATTTGGAGAAGGGAAAACTTCTGCGGGTAGCGGGTAGCAGATTCCAGTCTGAACACTCTGGGAATGACGGAACGAAAAAAGTGGGCGTTTCGGAGCCTCTTATGTTGGACTGAAAAGGATGCATAAAAGTATCACTACTTGTTGCTCTGTCGGTGGGTAAGAGAAGGAAGCTTTTCTGTAAACGTGGGATCATTAATAAGACGAACATTTTTTTTTGTTTTTGAATGGAATCAAGGACGATAAGAGTTGAAGGAAACGTCATTTCCCAGATATGAGAACAATATTCTAAATATGGTCTGATTTGGAATACATATAGAGTATACAGATTAGATCAGGGGTCTCCAAACTTTCCAGCCTTAGGGCCATACTGATTACTCCAGTAAGTTCCGAGGGCCAAAACCATATTATCATTGTTGCCGGTGGTAAGAAGTGAAATAGTCCACTGATGAAAAAAAAAAGTCCGAAAAAGTACACAACGTTTAAAAAAGGCTGCAAATCGGACTAAAGTCCGCAAAACGGCAACACTGCATATTATTAATTTTCCTGTCATTATCTGTAATTTCTAGATTAGTCGTAGAGTACGAGCCATGAGGAGTAACGTGACACGACATCTGGTGGACACAAGCGGAAATAGGTAGTACCTTCTATCGCTAACAGATGGCGCTAATAGCACGTACAGAATAATCTCGTTGGTTCGAGAAAGTTCTGGTGTCTTCCACTCACTTCTAGATGGCAGTAATTGGAATATATAAGAAGGCTAGTGGCGCAACCACAAGTCAGTTCCTATGACACTGTTGTTAAATAAAATATTGCATACCTCCTTAAAACGTGTTTGTGCGTGTTTAAGTTTAAGACATCTTTATAACAGTATTTTGATTTGAACTGTTGCTTTTGTGTGTGAATTAGTAGTATGGAAAAGAAGCGAAAAATTGATAGTGAATGCAGAAAATTCAAAGATCAGTGGAACATTCAGTATTTCGTAATTGAGTCCAGTAACAAGGCGCTATGTTTGATTTGCAATGAAAGCATAGCCGTTCTCAAAGAATATAACATTAAACGTCATTATGAAACAAAACATTTTCAAAATTACTCAAAATATACAGGAAGTTTGCGGACAGAAAAATTCGAAGCTATGCAGCGCGGATTGAAATCGCAGCAATCTTCATTTACAAAACTCAAAACTGAACAAGAGGCTGCAACTCGTGCCAGCTTTCGTGTGGCTCTTGAAATTGCAAAACGTGGAAAACCATTCACCGATGGAGAAATGATCAAAGAATGCATAATTGCAGTAGCCGAAGAAATGTGCCCTGAAAAGGTAAATTTATTAAAAACTGTCAGTATGTCAGCAAACACTGTGGCTCGAAGGGTAGAAAACATCGCTGAAAATATATCCTCTCAACTGTTCGACAAAAATGGACATTTTGAGTGGTTTTCTTTGGCCTTGGATGAGTCAACGGATGTGTCAGATACTGCTCAGGTGTTGATTTATATTCGAGGAGTAGATAAAAGCTATGAAGTGCACGAAGAACTTCTTGATATGTATAGTATTCATGGCACAACTACTGGTACAGATATTTTTAAAGGAGTTGAAATGGCCATTAATCAAAAGAACCTTCGATGGAAAAACTTGAAATGTATTACAACTGATGGAGGCAAAAACATGAGTGGGAAAGATAAAGGAGTGGTCGCTCTTGTGTCAAAGGCTGTAGAAAATGACGGTGGTTCAAAACCATTAGTCTTACATTGTATCATTCATCAACAGTCTTTGTGCGGAAAATGTTTGGATATGTCTGACGTTCTGAAACCAGTCATATCAACTGTTAATTTTATCAGATCTTTTGGGCTGAATCACCGACAATTCCGACAATTTATTGAAGAGATTGGAGAAACTGACTTACCTTATCATACTGCCGTACGCTGGCTTAGTTGTGGGAAAGTCCTTCAGCGCTTTTTGAACTTCGAGCAGTGATCGAAATTTTTTGAATGAAAAGCCTCGCCCTCTTACTGAATTACAAAACAACGCATGGCTGTGGAAGTTAGCATTCTATGTTGATTTGACAAAACATGTGAACGAACTGAATTTGGGATTGCAAGGAGAAAACCAGCATCTTCCTGATTTATACACTAATATCAAATCATTCCGGAAGAAATTGAGACTGTTTCAATCACAACTAAGAAGTAAATGTTTTTCACATTTTAAAACATGTGAAATATTCAGCCACACTACTGAGACTGAGTTTCTTATCGATTTTGCAATCGAAACTTTGAGTGCTTTGAAGATAAATTTTGATACTCGTTTCTCGGACTTTGATGCCATTGCGAATCAAATTAAGATTTTTCAGAATCCTTTTGATACTGACATTGAAACCCTAGCCCCGGAACTTCAAATGGAAATGATTGATCTACAATGCAGTGATATAATTAAGAACAAATATCAAAACTCATCTTTGTTGGAATTTTATAAGAGTCTTCCACTGACACAATTTGATAATTTGCATAAATTTGCTCGTGGTCTGTTTTCTGTTTTTGGTACTACTTATTTGTGTGAGAAAACCTTCTCCAAAATGAAGTACACAAAAAATGTTTACAGATCGAAATTAACTGATGAGCATCTTAAATCTCTTTTAATAATTGGTACAAGTAAAATTAGTCCACAACTACAAACTATTGTCAGTGGAAAATCTCAATTACATAAATCTCATTAGTATTTCATGTCATTATGTTTGTTATAAGTTATGTGATTATTTAAAATGTATAAAATGTTAGTTGGATTCATTTCAATAATTTGTTAGTTATTATATACTGAAGTTAAATTTTCTGCATATTATACATGTCTTTACTCATTACAATTCTGTGTTTCTTTATCCAACTTATCACAAAAACAATAACAATAAGCCTACAAGAATGTTATGAGTTAGCGGAGTTAGCCCATGACCATATCAATGTAGATGTCATATTAATAATTATTCAACATAAAATTAGAATACTTCAGTAAACTAAATTTAATTTGCTATAAAAATTATTTTTTCTCTAAAAGGAGTTTTCAAGTATGCTAGCTCTCCGCGGGCCGGACAAAATCTGTCCGCGGGCCGGATGTGGCCCTCGGGCCGTAGTTTGGAGACCCCTGGATTAGATGAAGAGAAATACTCTCTGGCTCGAAAGGGGAATCCAAGCTTTTTTGAAGCAGCTGAGGCTATGGATGTAATGTGTTTGTGCCAGTTAAGGTTATTTTCAGAAGTAAAGCCAAAATGATTAAATGACTTTCTTTCGCGATACCAAACATGACTGTGTATGGAGCATTAAACTGAACAAGATTTTTAAAGCCCAAATCAATATTAGCTTAAGGTTTTGTAAAAGAGATATTAGCATTGACCTGTGCGTGTTTTACAAATCAGGCCTATAAGCTGGCTTGGAAAATTAAATATTAGAATGGAGGATACTATCGTCAGCAAAACTAATATGATTGATTGTGAAAGAGAGATCGTTGATGTGAAGAAGAAACATAGTTGGGGCCCTGGTGCACCCCAGCATTAATTTAGGTAGAACCGGGAAGGATAATGTTACGATATTATAAGTAACAAACAATAAACACAAATTATAGTCAAAATTTAATAAAAACTAATCACTAAAATAAGAAAGTTTTTATTAATCCAAAAAACTTCTGTAACCACAAAATAAAGTCACACAAGGCAAAACAATCTTAATTAATAGCGACGCGTATGGTTTCATACGCGCCGCGCCGTCGCACACTGAAACTGAACTCCGGCTCTGTCAAAAGTATAATATGTTGCCTACCCACACACTGACTTATCATTGTGTATGTAGGCAAGACATTACAAAATTACGTGGAATCTTGTTACTGCGCAGAATCATAAGGGCCCCTTAATGACAGTTAATATTATAGTGGGCCGAACATTTTTTGATCGAATAGGCCATAGCATTGGTCTCTCATAAACCTTCAAACTTCCTTGACGTCTACATTTAAAGGTAATATGACTTTGATATGTTAAAAAACCCGCAAGTATGTTTTTATTGCTCACTAAAACAGTGTTGCGAATTTAGATAAAAAATTTAATAAACCTACACATTTTTAAACTCAAATCCAAAAGCATTAGTACATTTTAAATATATAAAATACTTTCCATACAATACTATAAAAGAGACAATATATAATCCTTACCTGTTTAAGTAAACACAAAAAATTGGTTCCTTGACTTTTTTTTGTCTGTACAGGGTATAAAAGAATGGTTCATAAGCATCATATTGTATTCCCAGACCAAGAATCCCATCTATTTTGCTAAATAAAAATGATCTTGGCACTTCAGTCATTTCAACAAAGGAATAGTTGGTTACATTGGAATGGGCAATCTAAATATAACAAAATATGTGCATGTACACAAGGTTTTTCACTAAAAACATCTAGCACCTATTTGACGAAAACTATCTAATATTAATCGTTTTTTAAAATTCTCTTATTGTACTATAAAACGCCTATTATTATTTCTTTTATAAAAATTTCTTTTTATTAGGGCCGAACAATCATTCCACTGTTTTATTTTTTTTCAACAATTTATATGACGTAGAGATCGAACGCTGTAAGAACAACACCGATACGTCACGGTCTCATATGGCAAACTGATATAAAACCGTGACGTATCGGTGTTGTTCTAACAGCGTTCGATCTCTAACAAAAAATTTTAAGAAAAAAGTTGTGGTATACTTAATAGTAAAATTAAAAGGAAATAAGTAAAAAAAGCTAGAAATATGTAAAATAGTTTATTTGGGACAAACGATAAAAACTTTACAGCAAATGTACATATATTAAAATATCTATTTTTTTTAACTACCGGAAACTGAATCGTACTTTTAAGGCATCGCACGTCAATCTATTGATGATGGTTCCACAACCATAGAAACTTAGGTTTATGATCGAAAACCATTAAGTTTTTACAGAGAGTGTATGCTTTTTTAATAAATGGTGAAAAAATTATGTTAATAAAAAATGTATCTAAAATATTCAGAAACAAAAAAGTAAATCTAGTTTAAATAAATTGGTTCAATCTTTAAACAGAGAGTTATTTATATGAATTGCTTTGAATGTTGATGCAACTAAATTAATTTTTAAGCACGTTCTTTGCAACAACCAGCTTGTTTTATTAGTAAATTATAACAGAACACTATAAATGTTTCAGAGAAAATGGTGATAGTTAGGCTGTAATATAGTATGGTACACCCAGATAGATAGAAAAAAAACTAAAATAAAATGATATTTTAAACGTAAAAGATCTTTTTTTTACTTATTGAGGGTAAATCTATGAAAAAACCTATATTCTTTACATGGCCATCCTGCCTATATATTTTTGGGAAACGCAAACTCAACCGAGGAAGATGTTATAAGCTCAATCGGCAATGGAAATGGTACCAGTGAAATAAAAAAATGATTTTGGATATCCGAAGGGTTATTGATGGTTTTGGTTGCTATAGCTCTTTGGTTGCTTAGCTAAAGTTTTTAGTTAATTTTTCTATTTTTTAAATAAAATCTATGATATTGTAAATATTGGAGTAAAAATTGGTATCCGGGAGTTTTTTGGTATGACGGACTCGAATCTAATCTTAGTAAGGCTCTTACTTGTAGGGAGTGCCACCTACACGTCTTTTACCATTATGAACAATCACAGCTTTTTGGTACGGCCCTGTATTACATTTTTTAAGTAAATTAAATAATTGTTTTGTCATTTTGACGTCAAAAAGGTTTACCTGTTAAAAGTTGATACAAGCAACCGTTTTCGAGATATTTAGATTAAAAAAAAAAATTCGACGCATCTGATTTACAAAAATGACCTTAGAAAATCACAAAATAATCACGGAGGAGCAGGAATAATTTTTTAGGCATTTTAAAAATTTTAAAACTTGTTACAAATGGTTGTGGTAAAAATACAAAAGGATATATAACAAGGATTTTACCCTAAACATATAGGTAAATAATAATACATATTTTTATTCACAGTAAAAAAAAGAAGGAACAATATTGTGACATAAAGTGTAATTTAATGGAATATAGAGTAAGTAATAGTTAATATTTATTATTATTTTTATTGAAGTAAACATAATTGGGTAGTGCAAATTTAAATATCGTGCCAAAAAATAAGCAAAAGTATTTATGGGAGATAGTCTAAATAACATTTTTAAGGATTTAAAATAAATCAGAACTTAATAGTAAAATTAAGTTACGAAAGAAGGAAAGGTTCTATTTTACAAACATTAATGAAGCAAAATAAATTTATTCGGAATTGAGTAGCGAAATAGCTTTAATTAATGAAACAATTCAGAACTCTGAGATAGGTAATGACAAAATTTTGTTCGTGAAAAATTTGGTTGAAAAAATTATAAATTGTATATGTATAAATTTTAATATATATTCTGTATCGTTTATAATACCTATTATGAACGATATAGAAGAGACAACACATAAATTGATGCCATAGATCTTTATAGTTCCATGCTAAATGACGACGGCAAAACTTTATTAATAAAATTTGAATTAATACACAGTCATCGCATAACGCAAAAATAAGATTTAATTTTGGTTATGATGCAGTAAATGATTTGTTGGGTGACATAAAAACGCAACTTTTAACTAAAAAGTCTGCTTTGCAAGATATATTATTATCTTCTAAACAAAGGAGAAAATTAGTGGAATATTTTGGCAAAGAAATAGAAAATCTTTTTGTTAAATTTTCATAGAAATTTCCACCAAGGTTCTAATAGTCCAAGCAACGATCGTCGTAAAATGGGGGGAACGAGAATTAGTACAAAAATAGACTTTATTACTTTTTGGATATTAGACAATTAATAAATCAACAGTCTGGCAATCTGTAACTTGACCAATTCTTTTTTAAATATTTTTCTTTTCTGATTTTCTGTAAAATTGATGTATAAGATATAAGTACAATGTTTTACTACTCAAAGGAGTTTTGAGCAGTAAAATATAAAAATGTAAGTCTGGTACCCCTATTCTTGACACAACGGTGTACCAAAACACTCAAATATTTATTGCAACAATAAATTTTCTATATACCTAGGGTATAAAAAAAAATAAAGGTAAAAATTTTTGGTTTTTACCGCACTTTTGAATAGAATTGGTCTGACACATTAATATCTGATCATTTTTTTAAAAATTATTTTTTTTTGTAAAATTGATGTATAAGACATAAGTACAATGTTTTACTATTTGATGAAGTTTTGATGGGTAGAACATAAAAATTTAAGTCTGGCACCCATATTCTTGACACACCTGTTTGCCAGACCACCCTCAAAATATTTATTGCAATGATTAATTTTCTAAATAAGGTATAAAAAAAATTAGACGTCAAAATTTTTGGTTTTTATTTTTTTTAAATAGAATTGGTCTGGCACATGAATACTTGACCAAAATTCTGCCAGACCATGATTAAGAAAGTCCTTTGTTGCTAAGCTCCAGTCTTTTTTGTTTTTAACATAATTGACATTAGGTTTGTTCCAACAAGAAATCCGGTATCGTTTCGAAATCGTTTTTGAACTGTTTTTTGGTGCGCTTAGACGCATGCGCGGCCTTAAAATAGTTTCGTGACGATACGAAAAGTACAAACGTTGGATCGCTTTGCGGATCGTTTTTGGGACTGTCAAATCAAAAGTTTTTAAATTTTTTGTTTTAAAAATATAAAGCTACTTTTCTACTTATTATTTTTGTAATCAAAGTTAGCAAATATCACTCATAATATCCTCACTCATCTTTAAAGATAATTAAATTTAATGATGTGCTTAGGAGGTGTAAAAATTCATGTTTTTGAATAATTAAACAAACGAGGAAATAGAAAATGCTAAAGCACGTTGCACGCTATTCGCTAAATAAAGTTAGGATTATGCAGAAAAATTAAATTAAGTTAAAATAAGTTAAAGTCACACAAGAAGAGATAAACATTATGTGATCAAATGGTTTTAATTATACACATAAATTAAAAATTAAGTTAAGTTAAAAAGAAAAACCACTTTTAACTTTCTTAACTTATTTTAATTTTTTAACCTTATCATAAAATGAAATAAACGTTTCCTTTTTAAAATAATTAAACTCCCACACAATAACATCATAAAATAGGCTTACAGAAACTCGTGTTTCCCATGCGTTTTAAAAAATGTAACGCAATTATATATTTTTTAGACAAATATTTATTTAAGAAGTTAACAAATTACCGGACAGCTGCCAGAGAGTGCACCAATAAAATAGAAATCACGAAAACCCTATTAACAGTGATTTTCCCTAGGTATGCTAAATTTTATTGTTATTTTTAAACTGATTGGCATGTTTTCACACAAATGTCTTAATTTATAATAACTTAATTTTTGTTAACTTAAATTAACTTAACTTTTCTGCAAAATCCTACCTTAACAGTAAACATATGAAGATGAAATATGAAACAATAAACATGAAACAGCTGTTAAAAATCAAAAATCCAGTGCCAAGATGTTCAATGCGCAAGTCAACCCAAACAGTTTTCAATTTAGGCCATGTATCAGAATTACCGTTCTGAAACCGTAACTAAACGATCCCAAGTTTTGTTGGTACACAAACAGGATCGTCCGATAACCGTCACGTCTCTGTTGGAACGCACTTTAATCACTGCGCATGAGCGTGATCGTTCGGTGGCGGTTTTTCGACGTGCTGGAACAAACCTATTATATTACTATTCTGTCAAATATGTCATAATATGAAGCTTGTGTTTTAAATTTATGAATATCTCTACTAATTATTTTTTCCATTGAATAAGAAAAGTGAAATGTTTTATATTAAATGTAATGAAGCTGACAACAAAGAGAAAATATTACCTTTTACTGCTGATGCATTAAAAAAATGTTGTTTATTTATTGAAATAAGAGCATTTTCCACCAATACTAAGTTACAGCTTTTCCGAAAACTATAAAACCATTTCGTTGTTCTTTACAGTCCCGATAAAATAATATTTTTTTATTACCTGCCACACAATAAAGAAACAAAAAAATCATTAAAAAAAATCGAGAATTAGCACAAGAAAAAAATTAGAAAAAAAAACATATTAAAAAAAAATTGTTAGATTATAGATTGCCAGACCGTTGCCGCTGATTTATTACTGGTTTATTATAAAAAAGTAATAAATTCTATTTTTGTACTTATTTTCGTTTACCCCTTTTACGAGGGTTGCCGCTTGGACTATAATCAAAATAGAAATTTTCAAAATATTAGTTTACCTAACAATAACACATGTTTTCAACAATTTCCAAGATATAGTAGAGAACGTTCATATATAGTTGGATCAGTATTAGAATGAAAATTCGGTGCCCTTGGAAAAGAAACATAAACATAAAAAGTAGATAAATAGGTTTTATTTTTACCGGCCGTTTTTGCTTTTTATACATATGGACTATTTTTACAGACAAGTGCAGAAAGCGGCACATTATAAGAAGCAAAGGCGGCCTAGTTCAAATCAAACCTTTTTTTGTCCACTTTTTATGTTTTTTCTTTTCAAAGAGAACCGAATTTTCATTCTAATACTGAGCCTACTATACTCGCGGTAATCGTCATAGGAGGGGATTGCCACCCGCTAGACAAAGCATGCATTTCGCAGAACCATCTGATATCGTAGGTCTAGAACAGGTCATGATCCTCAGGAACGCACAAGAGTTTTCAAGTTTTTTTCGTTCCTAAAAGTAACGACAGCGCACAGAGGAGTATTTTGGCAAATTAGCCGGTCATAAATGATTTTTTAAAAATTTGAACTACATAGTCCAAATTCATATTCAGCATTCCTAAGGAGCGCTGGAATAATTATCTAAAAAAAATAGGTTGATATATATTGCAGTTTATTATTTGGCTCGACTTAAATATTGTACTCAAACAGGGTTGTTTAAATTAATGTAGTATTCATATAAATTTGTATAAAATATATATTACTGTATTTTTTCAAACAGAAGTGTAAAACTTTTTTTTATATGGGGATTTCGACCTTGAGTATAAACTATTTTGCACTAAATTTTAAAACATTTATTGTTTCGGGTTCCTTGGAAAAACAACCTTTTATTAAAATATGTTAAAAACGACTGTTTTTCTTTACTTTTTTATTTTCAAGTATAGAAAAGGTATGTTTCCAAGCATTTCCAAGCAAAATTTTTGCGGTTGATTTAAGAATTAAAGTTTTAGCTTTAAGAAAAACACAAAATTGGCTGCTCTTTTTTGCTCTTTTGGTCGTAGTTAAATTTAAACTTTATGGCAGCAAATATAGTTTTATGCTTAAACAAGTGATATATAATACATAATATTAAAAAAATAATAAAAAAATGGTCAGAAAGGGAGATATTTCATTAAATATTTTTCTAATTATAATACCCCAACAGATTACATTAAAAATATTTAAAAAATGCCCCCCACAGCTACAGTACTTATTTATTTATTTTTTTAAAATGCAATTTTGAATTCGAGACCCATAAAATAAAATATTTATCTGTAGGTATTAAAAACCATCTAAAAAAGATATCGAGAGAATGCTCCTAAAAAACATAAGATAAGAAAATTATTTTAATACTTATTTAGTTCATTTCCATTTTTGCTTTTATGGTTTTACGTGTGTTTGTTTTAAATTTTGTTTATTTAGAAAAAACAGAATTTAATATGGAGATGGTGCAATCAGGTATGTATTATTTGATCTGTAATTTTGTTATGTATATGAAATAAGTGTATGTATTTATTTAAATCCAAATATTTTGTTTTAATTTTATTTTTACCTAAATTTATATATTTTAGAGGCTGGTCAATCGAAGATTCAAATGCTTTCCCGCATGAGTATTTTTAAGATTATGCAGGAGATTCAGGATAAAAGCGTTAGCGAAAAATTAGATTATGCTGAAAACGTTCTGTTGGCTCTAAAAAATTACGGCGAAACTGAACTTAGAGAGTTTTGACACAAAATGTCACAATTTAAGTGCCAATTTAAGAAGAAATGGTCAAATTCATGTAGATCTTTGGAAAAATTTAATTTAAAAAATGAATCTTGGCTTCAATGGTCTTTTGAAATACCTACCTCACGTCATTCTTCATTAGGGCGTCCAACAAAACCATTCGATGAATCTAGTGAACGCACGAAAAGGAGAAAAACCGAAGATCTTCAAAAAAATGTTAAACTGGAAGAGCTTATGTACGCCAGTGAAGTCAAATTGAGAACCACTGGACAAAGGAAAGCTGCAAAATATTTTAAGGACATAGACAAAGATGGTCAAATTAAACCTGATATGGCAATAACTAAAAAGCTGTCACCTTTGTGATTTACTTTTTTATTAATAATTTTATTTATTTTTATTATTAGTTACGTGTAAATTTTATTTTTAGGGCTCACGAAACATCAGTATGAAGTTGTTCGCTCAACTAACAAGAAGCTTTATCATTGTTATTGCATTTTGCTTTATTCATATAAAAAAAAGATTTTGTGGGTTAATATTTATTGATTATTTAAAACTTTCAGTTTTTTACAAAATTACTGTTTTATTATAATATAGATGTACTTTCATAATATTAATTGATTTTTTTTTCTTACTGCTTGTAAAGAAGGTTATAATGTGGGGTAAAAAGGGGTTAAAATATTGTAAGTGCGGTGTTATTTTGTTTTTTCCCAATATTATGTTCATTCGAAGTAAATTAGGTATAAAAAAACCCATTAAAATTAAACAAATAATTTTGGCCGCCTACAGCACCCAAATACTCCTCTGTGCAGCGGCCCAATTTTCTTTTTTAAATGTCTACTTAAATTAGGTAAATTTTAGTATTAATAATAAAAAATTACGTTTTCTTGTACATACTGGCGCGTCATTATACGCAATTAAATCAAGATTTTTACATCCAAATACCGTAATGATTAGTGAAAAAACTGAGATTAGAGGTATAGGCGGTACTTTATTCTCTAAAAGTTATTAATTACTCTATTTTACTAGTACCTAGAAGATGTTTTTTTTTTACTTGTTAAGGGTAAACCTAAAAAATAAATTATATAAAAAAATGTATTACCTCTATATAAACAAGTAGAGTAACGATGCAATTGGACTAAATAATAAATGTTTTACATGAATATATGTTAAAATGTGTCGCCTCTTAAGTCCCTGTGAATTTATCATACATTCGAAACTATACTTACACGCAGTTGAGGGTGTTAACTAAAACTAGAACTAACTGATCACCACTTAACAACGTTTAAAAAAATTAATAACTATCACTATTTTTTTCTGTCAAATAGGCACTAGGCGTTTAAAGTAATAAATCATAAATAAAATGCATATTATTATAGTTGCTTATTCCTAATTAATAATAAAAAACACTTACAGAAATATTATCGTAGGAGAAGTATCCACTAAAGTTATAGTTGCCTTCCGGTACTACAATAGTTCTACCATCTGGTTTGTATTCTGAAGATTTCGTATGGTCATATTTGTTATGGAACACTTCAATAAAAAAATGTATAGGTAAGAGTGTATGTAGTCAGATTAATTTTACATTTATATACTTGTCGCTGGCGTTAGCGCCCACATTGACGAGGAAGTCGGGCTGGCCTTTATAGTGATTAATTTTCAAACCGAAGTTATGATCGGAATGTTTATTTTATTATAACCTGTAAATTTTACGTTCTCTATAGTTTTTCTAAAAAGAATCCATTCTTAAAAAATTATTAATTAAAATTTCCCTGGCCTTTTGGGAATAGTATTAGGCCTGCATTGGCAAATAAATGTTACAAAAGTAAGGTCAAATTACGAACGCTGAGATGTCGGCGCCAACGCAGGTCGTCGCCGTTTAATAAATACTTTAACATTAAACGCCGACGCCGCCGTCAACGCCAGCGACAAGTTTATAAATTCAAAATAGCAGTAACAGGTTGTTATTGGAAAAAATTGTATCAGGTTAAAAATAACAACAGTGTTATGCTCTTCTACAACAGTATGGCTATGGTACCCGTTTTTTTAAAACGTTAACGTACTACACTTAGTAAACTTTCTACTTTTAGTTTCAGAATTTAAATTTAGGGGAACGGACAGACCGAGCTCTAGCCCAGAATTCTGATCAGTATTCTGGGCCCCTCGTATCGGCAATCGGCATCGGCGGAAAAAAATCCTTGTCATAAGAAATCCAAAAAAGGCGACTAAGGATGGGTGCAAGTTTAGGAACACTTATTTTTAAACCACAATTCACCTCAGATAATTTTTTTGATCTAAAGGGAATAAAGAATGCGCTTAATTTGCTTGACCTTAAATATAGGTTCAGACATTTTATAGGGAAGAAGTGCAAAGGTTAAAGAAGAAAAATAAACATGAGGATTAGAAACAAATTAGCAGTAAATTGAGTTCGGCATTAAAATCTGCCAAGTATGACAAGGTGAACTAAGCGACCAAGGGGAGCAGTTACTGATATGTAAAATGAGAAGTATAAGCTTGTCTGCTGGTTCTAAAGCTACGGAAAATATTTTAGGAATGCAGACAAAATATAATGAAGGTTGTCAAATTCATTTATTAAATTTCATCGGTTTAATATAAATTATTACCTGTAGCTGCTGTAACTCCTTATTTTAATAAAACTTGTTTAAGATTTAAAATAATATTATTTAAAATAATTTTAAGTTAATATATTGTTATTTAATTAATATATTATTAATTATATCTATTTAATTTTGGCATCGGTTAAATGATAATATTATTTAAACTAAGAAATATGGCAACAGGTCAAAAGAACTTCTCCCTTCTTATGAATATTGCTCTTGCATCTCTTTTTAACTGACACTCCGGAAGAGCGAAAAGTATAATCATATGTTGAATTTTGACACGCCCCCGAGGCATAGTTTAAGTATATTACTCCGAGGACTTGTTATAACCAGTGTCGCAGATTAGAAAACCTTCCGTTATTGTTGATTGAATTGACGACTTTGATTTTGGTTATAGGACGTACAGGGTCGCCATCCGTCCGGGTTTCCCCGGATTTGTCCTAATTTAGAGGGCATCGAGGTGCGTCAATACTCCTATTCTTGTATGGGGTATTGGGTGCGTCCGACCGGGGCCTCATTTGTAGTCCGGGTTAAAAAATTTTAAGTCTTGGGCGCCCACAACACACGCACTGCGCCCGCACGCCGGTTCAATTTAATTTTATTTTGTTGGTTTAATATTTTAATAAGGTTTTGTTTTATAACACGTATATCAATAATTTGTGTTTTATTTTAAGAATAAAAACTGTAATAAGATTCTGTTTTGTTAGATGACTAAATTTAATTTTAAGGTCTGAGAATAAGTAAAAAAGTGATTTATGACATTTTCAACTTTTTTTTGTTACACTGACTATGTTAAAAAAAAACCTGTTGACATGTCCGGTTTCGGGGCTCTAAAATCCTGGGTTTTCACGCGTCTTGTCCTAGTTGCCAAATTTTAGAGATGGCAACCCTACGCACTATTAACAAGTTTTATATAGGGTTAAAACAGGTATGTAAATATAATTATGTACTTAAAACATATGAACGGGTACCAGATGTTTACGCCATCTGCTGACCCAAGGGAAAGCATACTCCTCTTAGCCTACGGTGTCATGTTGTTTACTAATACTAGGATTTTTATAGATATTCATCGTCGACTAGCTTGTCTGATGAGATCTGATATAGTTCGAAACTGGTCACAAGATTTCGTTGAGTGAAATCTCTACAAAGTTAGTTTGTAAATAAACTACACTATATTATGTACTTATTAAAATTAGGCATTTTTGTTCTAATAATGTACTGATAATATAGAATAAAGACCACCATTTTAATTTTATTTAAAATGATTACTTAACAAAAATTAATCACATTTTTAAAGGTTCTCACGTTAAAGAAACTCTTAAGGCCAATACTCAAGTCATGGATTTCTCATACAAAAAAGACCATTTCGAAACATTTAAAAGCCAATGGGTTTTATTTTGCAAATCAAAAATAAAAACAATGTTGGTTAAAAACCTAATATATTACATTGGAGATATAAGTATATCAAGAACTATACAGGGTGCCACAGATTCGAGTGCATCATGGGGATCTCGGAAACCTAAAGAAGGCCGGTTAAATTATGACAAAGGTGGCATTTGGGTGCCCTAACAACATGCCATCCAGAAAGTTGTAAAATTCCATCTCCGGAGATATCGGAAAAACCGAAATTTGGTAATTTGTTTTAATTTTCTTAGTTATTTAAAGAGAATATGGAAGAACAAAAGACACTTTCTCTGGCCATTTCTTAAGCTCTCCAAAACAGCGTTAAGAATTTTCCGTACGATGTTTCGTTTCGTTAAACCATCATCAACTTTATTTTTTTAAATACGGACCTGGGTTTTTAATTTAATTTTTTGAACCCCTTATTATCCCAATTACAAAAATGTATAACACTTAATATTTATTAACAAAAATGGAACGCCCCTATAAGAAATGATATGCGTTCCTTGTCTAACTGATTGCCTCTTATGGAAAATATGTTTATTTAACAGAAAAAGTATTAAGTGTTATACATCATTGTAATTGGAATTATAACTGCTTCAAAAAAATGCAATAAACAATTGAGCACCGTATTTAAAAAAGTTGATGATGAGTTTACTAAAAACGAAACGTTGTACGAAAAATCTCTTAACATGTTTTTGAAAAATGGCCATAAGAAAGGTGTCTTTTTTTTTCCATATCTTTTAAATAACGTCGAAACAAAACGAAATCGGGAATTTCGGTTTTCCGGACTCGACTCAACCACATGTTTAGGCACCTAAAGGACTGAATTTCGACCTCTCTTCGTTTCTAGATCCCCATCGCTCAAAAAATTCCAGGGTAAAACATATCTATGTAATCGATGCTAAAATTTCTGCTGGGTTGGTCACGAAAGTCCGCTTCCCCAGGAAGACGCTGGAATAGAACGAACCGCCTTCTGGTGACGTCAAAATTGTTCCGCCGACTCCTATGTCATAGTAAGGTCGATGACGTGTAAAAGCAACTTGATGACTGTTATTTTTTTGTTGTTATTGTTGTGCATTTGGGAGTTTTTTCAGAAATAAATATTTTATTGCAGTGTTCTTCCATAACGGTGTTTTAATTGCTTATTACTACTAAAAAATCTGATATTTTAAGATTTAAGATATTTATAGCACGCCTATGGTTTCGCATTCCTGAAGGCGTTTCCGCTTTCCCCTTACGTATACCCCGTAGCTTCAGACCCGACCGTCGACCTTATAGGTGCGTTGCTTGGTAAACTTCGAAGCGAGGGACTGACCGCGAAAGCTTCGGCAGATCTTTATTATTATTTTATTCCATAAACATTATTTTTTTATTATTTCCATAAAAATATAAAATAAAATTGGATTAAACTAACTTATGAACTAAAAATATGAACTTTAAATTTAAAGGAAAAGTCATATTAATATACTTACAACAACCTATATAGTAATAAACATGACACTCTGCTGACAAAACCCATGACATTGTCCAAGATGTATCAATCAACATATAAAGTCTGCCCTGGGTGACCCATAACAATTTGTCCATAAAATTCGCTCTAGGAATAAAATTAAAAGAAATTATTGCTTTTGTTTTTTAATTAAATCATAAAACTACTTGTTCTCATTCTTAGCTTAGTTGACACTCATACGGTTTTTAATTACTTAAAAGATTTATACTAACATGTTAATAGTTAATTCTGGTTAGTTCATAGTTAAACAGAATTAATATGTTAATATTTCAAGGAGATTAGAGATTTTAACAAGAGCAATAACCATTTGGTGTTCATAAAGACACCATCCTTAAATATCTATAATGAGCAATATAGCCTGAACTGCACACTTAAATATTTTAATTTTTTTTAAAAAGTGGACTGTATGTTTAAGAGCTCTAGTTTTTGCGGTAGTGCATTATATATGTTATTTCTGTTGTATTGTACGTTTCACAATAATTCGTTGATTTCTTGACTGCAATAAAATTTAATTACAACCCTCAGTGAAAAACCCAACCATTTACTAGGTTGACTGACAAATATCTATTGTGTAGGCAATGCAACTTTTAAAGGGACAGGTCCTGATTACCTACTTATATTAATAGTTTCGGTTAGTATTTTGAATGCTCAATAACACACGAAATACCTTGACAAACTCCAAACGACTGATGAACTAAGACGAAAAGTCTCTGCTTTATATTCAACACCTGCAATTTGCCTATAGCCTATATAATATACCAAAAAGTAGGTACAATAATAAATAAAGAAAATTTTAAGTCCGGACCTAATGTGGGTACCCAAATATATTGAGTCTTATGACTAACAGTAGCAAAGGATTGTATAAGGTACTAGGTACCTGGAGTGCTTGGTTTTGATCTGTTTAACTATTTTCCCACAGTTCCGTCAGGATATCGAACTAGTAAAAACATACAGACATTGCATTTTATGGCACCTTTGACACGGCGGGCCTTATACAAAACTACCCCCACTACCGTCTAAGTAATGTCAAGCAGGCGGGACCTACAGTTTCGTGGATTTTAACCACACATTGCAGCAGGTGGCCTTCTCCCGATTGTCACCTATCATGCTACTAACGTACTAACCTCGACGTTGTTGTTGTCAATTTTTGTTTTTTTTTTTTATCTTGGGACAGTCCACGAAGGCTAAGGCCTAAGTACTAACGTCCGTGGGTGTCTTAAGTGTGGTGAGAGGGATTTAAATATTTGGAGACAGGAGGAGAACGAAAAGCTTCTGCGGGTAGCAGGTTCCATAGTCTGGACACTCTAGGGATGAAGGAACGAACAAAGTGAGAAGTTCGGGGCCTCTTAAGTTGGACTGTAAAAGGATGCATAAAAGTGGCACTACGTGTTGCTCTGTTGGGAGCTGCCAAATGAAAATTTTACTGGCCAACTCTTCGGAGCAGAAGGCGTGTAAATACCTATAAAAGAGGGACAAATCCCCTACAGCTCGTCTGTGGGCAAGAGAAAAAGCTTTTCTATAAGTAAGGGACCATTAATAAGACGAACAGCTCTTCTGAATGGGTCAAAAATGTTAAATGTTGAAGGAGACGCCATTCCCCTAACGTGAGAAAATTATTCTAAAGAAGGTCTGATCTGGGATACATACAGAGTATACAGATTAGAAGGAGAGAACTATTTTCTGGGTCGAAAAGGAACCCAAGCTGTTTGAAGCTGCTGAGGCTATGGATGTGAAGTGTCTGTACCAGTTAAGGTTATTCTTAAAGGTAACACCCGCAAGATTAAACGATTATGCAGAACTTAGCCGCTTATATGTGACGGATGAGCATTGGCCGACTTTTTTCGCGATAGCGAACGTGTGTGTTTTGAAGGCATTAAACCTGACAAGATTTTTAGCGCCCCAATACAAGATTACTTTAAGGTCTTGTGAAAGAGATATCTGCATTAACCTGCGCTTGTTTACCAAATCAGAATTACAGGGTGGCTTAAGAAATTGAATATTAGAGTGGAGGGTATATCGTCGGCAATACTATGGAAAGGATTGGTTGTGGAAGAAACAAGATCGTTGATGTAAAGAAGAACAGAGTAGGTGCCAGTATTAGCCTGGACCACCCTAGCATTTATTGGATAGAAGCTGGAAGAGTGACCATCTACAATAACTGATATACGTCGATTAGAAAGGAAATTGGAGAGCCAAGGACAAAGCTTAGGTGAAAGACCGTAGGAAGGAAGTTTGTTAAGAAACCCATCATGCCATACCTGATCGACACCTTTAGATGTGTCAAGACCAACGATCTGGAATTCACCAAGAAACTCAAGGGACTTGTTACGGTTTGTGAGACAAAGGAAAGAAGATACTGTGGATCTTCTGTGACAGAATCCATACTATCTGTCATGTAAAATTTTGTGTTTTCCAAATACTTTAAGATTTGAGAATTAATAAATTTTTCCGTTACTTACAAAAACAACAGAAAGAAGAGTATAGGTCTATAGTTAGAAGGGAGAGTTTTGCATCCTTTCTTGGGGACAGATTGCACACGTGCAGCTTTCCAGCTCTTCGAAAAAATGCCCGAGTCGTAAGAGAATCGAAAGAAGCAAGTTAAGATGGATGCAAGCTCAGGGGCACATTTTTTCAAGACGATTGCTGGTATGCCATCCAGCCCAGATAATTTTTTGGTATTAAGAGAAGAAAACATATAAGACTAATTGAAATATTTATTTTTATGCAAATTTCTAATTTTCTTCATCAAGCCACCGTCAAAACCAATAATTAAAGACTGGGCCGCTGGCATAGTGCGTCCTTGTTCGATAGACGGTGTGGTGTCTCAACTTTGTCTCGTGTTAACAGTTGGCAACTACTATTTGCGGGCACTTTTACATAGATAAATGTATTCAATTGAGAAGAGAAAAAATTAGCTTTAATTTGATATATTATAATTTATTAAGATACATTATGATTCAAAAATTGAACAAAATTATACCTGTTTTTACACCTGGCTGACATTAGGTTGCCGGAAATAGCAACTCGAGCTTTTTAAGTCCTTTATTTATCTCTCTTTCAAATGAATATTTTGTCCATAAAACAAGTAAGGGTAATTGTTCAAAAAACTGACTGACTAAATTTTAATTAATATTACTTGGGGTCATATTTTGATATGCATCCTTGCAAATCCGTCTTAGTTTATTTATAATTAACTATAAAAATTGTATTTGAATTAAAAAACAGATGAACATAGGAATTAAGCAGTGGAATTTTAGACTAATATGAGTAATTTAATGATAAAAGAAAAGCAAGTCAAAGTTTGGGCTTATTTTGGTAAAAGTAATAATGATATCGATACAAAAATACAAGATCAAACAATCTTTAACATTTAAATTGACTTTGAACTGATGACACACACTCAAGGATGTTTAATAAAAATATTCGATCCTAATACAAACTTTAACATTGAATAATACAAATTTATAAAAATATATCGATGTCAATAAGTTTTTAAAGAATATTTTATACCGGTTTATTTGCCTAAGATTAACTTATTCTACATAAGCTTTACATTTTTATCGGTTCTGAAACTAAATTGTTTACATTGCATTATTTTATCTCCCCCAGCAATGAATCAGACTGATCTGGTTATTTTTAGCTATATGACTTATTTAAACAGTGATAATAAATTAACCAAAGTATAGAGCGAATACCAAAATTATAAAAAATATTTTATTACAATAGGTTCTTTGTATGAATTATATTGTAGGTTGGTTAAAAAAAATAAATCATATTTTATTACAAATTTAAATTAAAATTTTCATAGTATTACTATAACAACAAAATTATATTTAATATATTTATATTGAATATTTAAATTAGTTTTCTTTAAGATATATAATAGCTAGTAGCCGGTTTGTATGTCCCCATACTTAGCACTGTCCTGTTTTGTGCTATTCTGTGCCGTTAATAAAAACTTTTTATGCATTTTTTCCTGAGATATAAAATAAACAAAATGGGGAGTAGTTTTCGTAGCTACTTAGCACTGCCATTTTACCACAAATAAAAAATACCGTGCTGTGTTGTGCTCAACTTTTTTTATCATGTTCTACTAATAAAAAAAATAAATAAGAAAAACCATTTTATTTACTAAAAACATTTTTCAACTGAGTTAGCACTGCCGTTTTGCATAGTAGCGAATTAAACTGTTGTGCTGAGCTTGTTTCATCATGTGCCGTTAATAAAAATTTTGAAAAATTATTATAAACACGGCCTTTTGGAAAAAAGTTTTTTTGTGCTGTCCTTTTGCTATTCTGTGCCGTTAACAAAAACTTTTAACGCATTTTTTCCTCATATATAAAATAAACAAAATAGGGGTAGTTTTCACCTATTACACTGCCATCATTTTTCACCACAAATAAAAAGTACCCTCAACTTGTTCGATCATGTGCCGTTAATAAAAAAATTAATGAGAAGAACTTTTTTAAGAAAATCATTTTTTAAACTGAGTTAGCACTGCCATTTTGCATAGTAACGGATTAAACTGTTGTGCTGGGTTGTGATTAACTTGTTCTAACATGTGTCGTTAATGATTTTTAGAGAGAGAGTTTAATCGGTGTATGTATCGGTGTATGTATACGAATTTTGTTCTCTCGCGTTTTTTGTGTTTTTTTGGGTGAAATAGACCAAATTAAATTTTTAAATTACTATGGGGGAAAATAGTAGCGGCAAAAAAACCGCTACTGAAAAAAATTCGGAGTTTAGTGAAGGACTTGTGCGGAAAAATCGATCTTTTTCGGTAGGTTCTATGAAATTTTCAGTGTCGGAAATAAATAAAATTATCGGCGCAAAAATACAACTGATATAAAAACTTATTCAGGTAAACCACGCAAAACCTCGAGCATTGCCGATAAGGATTTGGAAATACCGGGAAGACGATACGTTAAAATCTGACTTTAATAAATACGGGAATTTTAATGAAGCGGTTAGTGATCCCAATGACGTGTTTAAGCCCAGAAATTCAGTATCTCGGACGCCACCGTCGGTAATTAATAAAAAAAAATGAAACTAAAGAAAAAACTTCCGGTAAACGACTAGGACCAGAGATGTCCCCAGAACTGCAAAACCAAAACAAAAAACAATGTGAAGGGACAAAAATAAACAACAATGGAAAAAATATTTCTTTGGACACCACCACGCATATTAATGACAATAACTTAATAGCTATGGATACATTACTGTTGGAAATTTTTGAATCATTGGACAATATACAAAACGCTTCGGATAAACACGACCAAAACAGGGTAAGAACTGCCACTACTGCTATACACAAGGCTCTGACTTTAATTACATACAAAATTGGGCAATTAGAAAGGGAAAAAATGGCATTAGAATATAAAGTCAAACTACAAGACATTCAAGACAAAAACGTTATAGAAAAAAATATAACAGACCAAATTTTACAAAATGGAATAAATCAGAGAACCTATGCAACCATAGTGCAGAAGAACTCACATACCCCCACATCAGAAGATTAAATAACAGAAACATGGGTAACCCCTAAAATATCAAAAAAACTAGAAACAGTAGTTCGAATAGATAATGTTACAGATCCAAAACAAACAATACAACAACTTAAACAAGAAATTCATACAAAGGATATAGATGGGGGATTTAAAAATATAAGGCAATTAAAAAGTGGGGCTATAGTAGTGGAAAGCTGCAACGAAACCCAACAGAAAAAACTTAAACTGGCATTGGAGAACAAAACCAATATAAAAATTAAAGAGTCACAGAATTTGAACCCAATGTTTATGATTACCGGCGTTTTAAAGGATATTCAGATACCGAATTTGTTGAAGAGCTTATCAGATTAAATAATGAAATTGAAATCGAGTTCCCTACAATCAACATCCGCGAAGACATAAAAGTAATTACAAAGAGACAATGCCGAAACCCTACCAAAGAAAACTGGATATTAGAAGCACAACCAACGGTCGCCAAATGGTTCCTAAAAAAGGAAACCGTAAACTTTGACTTAATGAAAGTGTATGTTCAGGAACACCTTAATTTAGCACTGTGCTACAGCTGTGCTGATTTTGGACATGTTGCAAAACACTGTAAGGACAAAATATGTTGTTACAAGTGCGGAGCCAATGACCATTGTGGAAAAGAGTGTAAAGAAAATGTGCTGAAATGTCCAAACTGTATAAAAATGAAATTTAAACCTGAAAATAGTCAACACTCCGCACGTGACATTAATTGTCCAATATACAAAAAACGGCTAACCAATTATAGAAGTCAAATTAATTACTCAGACGAAACTTTTTCTGAAAAGTCAGGACAACGGTGAGAATTTCAAAGATGCTACCAACCTAAAAGCCCTAAACACAACACCAACTGTATCAAAAAGGGGTAAGCCTAATACACCAAAATGTGCAGTCACTTGGGAATTCTATCGATAAAATTAATGACATGCTTCTAAAGCATCCAGAGTGTGAAATTTTTTGTATATCAGAACACTGGAAATCTGAAATGCAGCTTAAACAACTAGGTATTAAAAACTTTAAGTTAGTGTCAATGTTCTGTCGTGATGAAGGACAACATGGCGGTTCGGCAATATATGTGAGACAAAAAGTATCAGCTAAACCCAGACCAAACTTGACTAGACTGTCAAAATGTGGCGTATTTGAGTGTGGAGCTATTGAATGTCGTGTTGGTGAAGTTGATATGATAGTTATTTCACTGTATAGACCTCCGTCAGGTGACATTAAAGTTTTTTTAGAAAGAACTGAACAGTTATTGTCAAAAATTCAAAGTGAAAAAAAATCTATTTTCTTAACAGGTGACTTCAACATAGAGCTAATCAAAGCAAACAAAACCCAATCCGAATTTGTTACAATGATGAATTCTTTTAATTTAAATCAGACTGTACATTTTTACAGATTCGGATTATGTTAATACAGATGTACTGGAAAATTTTATTTCGGATCACACAGCACAAAAAATAATTTTTGAAACACAAATAAAGAAACCACAAAGGTTACAACGTAAGAGAATTTTTTCTCAAGAAAATATAAATAATTTTTTGTGCTCTCTAAGGGAACAGGATTGGGAAGATGTTTATTCTTGTAATAAAAATGAAATAAATAACCAATGGAATAATTTTATAAACACATATACACTTCTGTTTTATCAGAGTTTTCCTCTAAGAGTAGTTCATAATAATCAGAAAAATAAAAATATAAATCCAGAACTTGTCGAATGTAAAAAGACTAGATGTTTTATTAACATTGCGTAACAAAAATGGTAAATATTCAGACGCTTACAAACAAACTAAAAAAGAATATGATTGCATTCTTCAAAAAGAACAGATTAAAACCTATGAAAATAGAATTAAATACTCAGACAATAAAATGAAATGCATGTGGGCTATCAACAGAGAAATCACTGGTAAAATGTCACACAATAATGAAGTACAGTTGGAGGAAGAGCTGATATAATAGCCAACAAATATAATAAATTTCTAGTCTCTGTAATACCAAATATTTTAAAAAATATAAACTCTTCACGTTATAAATGTAAGATTCCAAACAACAATCAATCTAGGTATGTATTTAGCACCTGTTAATGTTAGGGAAATTTGCAAATTAGCTGGGCAGATCAAGAATAAACATAGTAGCGGCATAGATGAAATACCGACAAGTATTATAAAAAAATCTGTTATTGTTTTAAAAAAAATCCTATGGTATTTAATTAATGGTTCATTTAAAAATGGTATATTTCAACAAACTTAAAGTTAGCGTTAATAAAACCCTTATATAAAAAGGAGATTCTCAACAGATGGACAGTTATAGGCCTATAAGCCTTTTGCCTGGATTTTCTAAATTATTTGAGTTGGCTATGTCTGAAAGGTTAATCAAATTCATGAGTGACTGTAATTTGTTTAACAGTAACCAGCACGGCTTCTTAAAAGGAAAATCCACGCAAACGGCTATTTATCAATTTGTTAATGCAGTTTTAAAACATGTTGAGAATGGTGAAGTCGCACTCGGGATGTTTCTTGATCTGTCTAAAGCATATGACTGTCTGGACAGTGAAATATTGGTGCAAAAATTGGAAATGTATGGGATACGAGGAAATGCACTGAAATGGCTGACATCTTATCTTCATGAGAGGACTCAAATAGCGGGTATAAATAAGACCGGCCAATTTTACAAATCGCAAATATTATATAATAATAGCCCAAGGTAGTATACTTGGACCTATTTTGTTTGTAATATTTGTTAACGACCTTATTCTGCAGCAGACAGGCCCTGTCAAACTATAGTTAGTTATGCTGATGATACAAATCTACTAATAGGAAATAAAACTATGTCTCAGCTTCTAACAGATAGTAAACATCTCTTTAATTCAGTTTCAAAATGGTTCACAGAAAATAAATTAATTTTGAACTCTGATAAAACAAAATTATATTTTTTAAAACAAAACAGTCAAAAATGCAGAATATTGGTCACTTAGATTTAACAGGCAATAAAATATCTGTGTCTGAAAACACAAAGTTTTTAGGTTTACATATAAATGAAAATTTAGATTGGTCAGTCCATATAAGTCAGTTACTGAAAAAACTTTCATCTGTTTGCTATGGGATCAGAGTGGTGGCAAGGTATATGAATGAAAAACTTTAAAAATAATGTATTTTGCCAACTTTGAATCAATTTTAAAATATGGAATAATTTTCTGGGGTCGTGACGGAAATATCCAATCCACTTTTGTTGCACAAAACGTCTTATACGGATTATAAGAAACTTGAGTTTAAACAATCATGTAGAACTGTATTCAGGCAAATGGGAATAATGACAGTATATGCAGTATACTTTTATGAATGTCTGATGTTTTATATAGAAATAGACATTTATTTGAACCACTCAGTAATCACAGTTACAATACCAGAGCAGAGTATCTGTCTTATCCTATACATCGCCTTCAACTAAGTGAGAAAACCCAGAATATATGTGTGTTAAGTGTTATAATAAGTTACCGATACAAATAAAAAGAATAACGAGCCAGAGGGCATTTAAAATTGAAATTAAAAAAATGTTAATCAACTTAGAACCTTACTGTATGGATGATTATTTTAATATGTAAGATGACTATTATGTAATTAATTTATTGTTTTTCGTGACGTCATTTCATTTTGTTGTATGTCAAACAAATTATGAAATAAAGATTATTATTATTATTATTATTATAATTATAACTCTGAAAAAATATTAAAAACCTTTTTTAAAAAAAAAAACAAATTTTCATGTCATGTTCCGTATCCCTAGATTACAAAAAAAATATATATTTTTTTTAATTTTTAATTTTTAACCCTGATCAAGAAAGCACCAAAGTCAAGCCTCGAAAAATACGTTGATCCACTGCAGACAGTTAATCGCTGGATTGGCAAGTCAGAAACAAAAAAAATGAAATCGTTTCTTAGAACGAAATATTTTTTAGCGTAAATTTATTAGTAAATTAGCATATAGGATATGTCAATAAACGAAACGCAACAAGGTTTAAAAAAATCGGTTTTATAACCCCTTAACTACAAAACTGATTTTTCTTAACAAGAAAAAAATTAATTTTAGAAATAAGTTCCAAATTTTTAATAACGGTACATGATAGTGGCAGTGCCAATATGACATGAAAATCTATTTTTTTCTTCTAAAAAAAAGTTTCTAATAATTTTTCAAAATTTTTATTAACGGCACATGATGGAACAAGTTAAGCACACAGCATAACAGTTTAATTCGCTACTATGCAAAATGGCGGTGCTAACTTAGTTGAAAAAATAATTTCTTTAGTAAAAAAAAAGGTTCTCATCAAAAAAAAAAAAAAAATAGCACATGATAGAACAAGTTGTGCACAACACAGCACGGTACTTTTTTCATTTGTGGTGCAACATGGCAGTGCTAAGTAGGTACGAAAAACTATCCCTATTTTGTTTATTTTATATCTCAGGAAAAAATGCATAAAAAAAGTTTTTGAATAGCACAAAACAGCACAATTTTTTCATTTTTCCAAAAGGCAGTGCTAAGTATGGGGACATACGGATTGTTCTAGTTATTGCTGGTAACATGTTTAAAAAAAGTACAATATTGCAAAAATAAAAACAAGCTTAAAGTGAACACTAATTTTAAAACATACCTACACTAAAAATGTGTGTGTACTTTTAGCTACTACAATATTATTCTTAGCCATCAAAGATATCCCCAATTCATAAGATTAAAACTGAAGGGTTTATTAGGGCTTATAGTTTATTATGTAAAAAATAGTGGGACACAAAGGTGTAGAGGTGTTTAAAAAAAGTAATCTTTTCTTTTTAGCTTTTGTAACTTCCTATTAGTAATGTGTCAGCTTTACCTCAAAAATCCCAAGATATCAGTTTAAAACTAAACCCTAAATTAATTAATAAGTATTCAGTGGTCTTACTTATATATACTTCTACAAGAGATATACTTCTATGGGGACTACTTCTAAAGCATATATTAAAATCCTATTATAATTTTTTTCAACTATAATATGACTTTATTTTGGTAGGTACATTTAGATTACTGTAATTTATTTTGTTTTATAGTTAAATTTTTTAGAAATGGTTACTAGTCATATTTTTATATTTTTTATTTTTTCCATAAAAAATTAAATAAATGTAAACTCCACAAAAATAAATACAGTAAAAGTGCAAAAGAATAAATAAATTTGATTAAAGTATTATACCTCAATTAAACTGTTTTTAAAATAACGACATCTAAAAAGCGATGTTTGTGACCAGTTAAATAGTTAAGGTTTAAAGTGAGTGGGTATAACACCCTTCCACCGCGACCGATCGGTCTATAGTTGCAGAACCCAAAAGATACAAACTTATATTCTCCCAAAAAGGTTAGGGAAGAGAAAATTGCCAACTCTTTTGTGAAGAAAATAAACTAAGATTGAGATAGAGAGGATTCTTTATTTAAACTTTTGTGGTTCAGTTTCTGTAGCTATTCAAATGTTTTAAACCGTTAATTTAGATGATCATATCTAAAAACGATCCGAGGTATAAATTCTACGGTAACCTTGAATAAAAACAAAAATTTTAATTTTTAAAATAAACCTATTAACGGTTTTTTTCAACAATTTTGTTGAATATTTTATATATTACAATTATATTTTACTTTAAACTCTATGCCAATGCAACCAAAAATGTTCTTAAGACGCCGTTCAAGTAATACATGAACAGATTTATTACAATCATTTACCCCCCCTTCCCCATGTCAGCAAAAGTAAGCAATGCTCTTACTCCTCCCATGCTTACGTAGACATTGGTATATGCATTTTTCTTTTAATTTGTGGGAGTCCCTGAAAATGTGTATTAAAAATGAAATAAATAACCAATGGAATAATTTTATAAACACATATACACTTCTGTTTTATCAGAGTTTTCCTCTAAGAGTAGTTCATAATAATCAGAAAAATAAAAATATAAATCCAGAACTTGTCGAATGTAAAAAAGACTAGATGTTTTATTAACATTGCGTAACAAAAATGGTAAATATTCAGACGCTTACAAACAAACTAAAAAAGAATATGATTGCATTCTTCAAAAAGAACAGATTAAAACCTATGAAAATAGAATTAAATACTCAGACAATAAAATGAAATGCATGTGGGCTATCAACAGAGAAATCACTGGTAAAATGTCACACAATAATGAAGTACAGTTGGAGGGAAGAGCTGATATAATAGCCAACAAATATAATAAATTTCTAGTCTCTGTAATACCAAATATTTTAAAAAATATAAACTCTTCACGTTATAAATGTAAGATTCCAAACAACAATCAATCTAGGTATGTATTTAGCACCTGTTAATGTTAGGGAAATTTGCAAATTAGCTGGGCAGATCAAGAATAAACATAGTAGCGGCATAGATGAAATACCGACAAGTATTATAAAAAAATCTGTTATTGTTTTAAAAAAAATCCTATGGTATTTAATTAATGGTTCATTTAAAAATGGTATATTTCCAACAAACTTAAAGTTAGCGTTAATAAAACCCTTATATAAAAAAGGAGATTCTCAACAGATGGACAGTTATAGGCCTATAAGCCTTTTGCCTGGATTTTCTAAATTATTTGAGTTGGCTATGTCTGAAAGGTTAATCAAATTCATGAGTGACTGTAATTTGTTTAACAGTAACCAGCACGGCTTCTTAAAAGGAAAATCCACGCAAACGGCTATTTATCAATTTGTTAATGCAGTTTTAAAACATGTTGAGAATGGTGAAGTCGCACTCGGGATGTTTCTTGATCTGTCTAAAGCATATGACTGTCTGGACAGTGAAATATTGGTGCAAAAATTGGAAATGTATGGGATACGAGGAAATGCACTGAAATGGCTGACATCTTATCTTCATGAGAGGACTCAAATAGCGGGTATAAATAAGACCGGCCAATTTTACAAATCGCAAATATTATATAATAATAATAGCCCAAGGTAGTATACTTGGACCTATTTTGTTTGTAATATTTGTTAACGACCTTTATTCTGCAGCAGACAGGCCCTGTCAAACTATAGTTAGTTATGCTGATGATACAAATCTACTAATAGGAAATAAAACTATGTCTCAGCTTCTAACAGATAGTAAACATCTCTTTAATTCAGTTTCAAAATGGTTCACAGAAAATAAATTAATTTTGAACTCTGATAAAACAAAAATTATATTTTTTAAAACAAAACAGTCAAAAATGCAGAATATTGGTCACTTAGATTTAACAGGCAATAAAATATCTGTGTCTGAAAACACAAAGTTTTTAGGTTTACATATAAATGAAAATTTAGATTGGTCAGTCCATATAAGTCAGTTACTGAAAAAACTTTCATCTGTTTGCTATGGGATCAGAGTGGTGGCAAGGTATATGAATGAAAAAACTTTAAAAATAATGTATTTTGCCAACTTTGAATCAATTTTAAAATATGGAATAATTTTCTGGGGTCGTGACGGAAATATCCAATCCACTTTTGTTGCACAAAAACGTCTTATACGGATTATAAGAAACTTGAGTTTAAACAATCATGTAGAACTGTATTCAGGCAAATGGGAATAATGACAGTATATGCAGTATACTTTTATGAATGTCTGATGTTTTTATATAGAAATAGACATTTATTTGAACCACTCAGTAATCACAGTTACAATACCAGAGCTGAGTATCTGTCTTATCCTATACATCGCCTTCAACTAAGTGAGAAAAACCCAGAATATATGTGTGTTAAGTGTTATAATAAGTTACCGATACAAATAAAAAGAATAACGAGCCAGAGGGCATTTAAAATTGAAATTAAAAAAATGTTAATCAACTTAGAACCTTACTGTATGGATGATTATTTTAATATGTAAGATGACTATTATGTAATTAATTTATTGTTTTTCGTGACGTCATTTCATTTTGTTGTATGTCAAACAAATTATGAAATAAAGATTATTATTATTATTATTATTATAATTATAACTCTGAAAAAATATTAAAAACCTTTTTTAAAAAAAAAACAAATTTTCATGTCATGTTCCGTATCCCTAGATTACAAAAAAAAATATATTTTTTTTAATTTTTAATTTTTAACCCTGATCAAGAAAGCACCAAAGTCAAGCCTCGAAAAATACGTTGATCCACTGCAGACAGTTAATCGCTGGATTGGCAAGTCAGAAACAAAAAAAATGAAATCGTTTCTTAGAACGAAATATTTTTTAGCGTAAATTTATTAGTAAATTAGCATATAGGATATGTCAATAAACGAAACGCAACAAGGTTTAAAAAAATCGGTTTTATAACCCCTTAACTACAAAACTGATTTTTCTTAACAAGAAAAAAATTAATTTTAGAAATAAGTTCCAAATTTTTAATAACGGTACATGATAGTGGCAGTGCCAATATGACATGAAAATCTATTTTTTTCTTCTAAAAAAAAGTTTCTAATAATTTTTCAAAATTTTTATTAACGGCACATGATGGAACAAGTTAAGCACACAGCATAACAGTTTAATTCGCTACTATGCAAAATGGCGGTGCTAACTTAGTTGAAAAAATAATTTCTTTAGTAAAAAAAAGGTTCTCATCAAAAAAAAAAATAATAGCACATGATAGAACAAGTTGTGCACAACACAGCACGGTACTTTTTTCATTTGTGGTGCAACATGGCAGTGCTAAGTAGGTACGAAAAACTATCCCTATTTTGTTTATTTTATATCTCAGGAAAAAATGCATAAAAAAAGTTTTTGAATAGCACAAAACAGCACAATTTTTTTCATTTTTCCAAAAAGGCAGTGCTAAGTATGGGGACATACGGATTGTTCTAGTTATTGCTGGTAACATGTTTAAAAAAAGTACAATATTGCAAAAATAAAAACAAGCTTAAAGTGAACACTAATTTTAAAACATACCTACACTAAAAATGTGTGTGTACTTTTAGCTACTACAATATTATTCTTAGCCATCAAAGATATCCCCAATTCATAAGATTAAAACTGAAGGGTTTATTAGGGCTTATAGTTTATTATGTAAAAAAATAGTGGGACACAAAAGGTGTAGAGGTGTTTAAAAAAAGTAATCTTTTCTTTTTAGCTTTTGTAACTTCCTATTAGTAATGTGTCAGCTTTACCTCAAAAATCCCAAGATATCAGTTTAAAACTAAACCCTAAATTAATTAATAAGTATTCAGTGGTCTTACTTATATATACTTCTACAAGAGATATACTTCTATGGGGACTACTTCTAAAGCATATATTAAAATCCTATTATAATTTTTTTCAACTATAATATGACTTTATTTTGGTAGGTACATTTAGATTACTGTAATTTATTTTGTTTTATAGTTAAATTTTTTAGAAATGGTTACTAGTCATATTTTTATATTTTTTATTTTTTCCATAAAAAATTAAATAAATGTAAACTCCACAAAAATAAATACAGTAAAAGTGCAAAAGAATAAATAAATTTGATTAAAGTATTATACCTCAATTAAACTGTTTTTAAAATAACGACATCTAAAAAGCGATGTTTGTGACCAGTTAAATAGTTAAGGTTTAAAGTGAGTGGGTATAACACCCTTCCACCGCGACCGATCGGTCTATAGTTGCAGAACCCAAAAGATACAAACTTATATTCTCCCAAAAGGTTAGGGAAGAGAAAATTGCCAACTCTTTTGTGAAGAAAATAAACTAAGATTGAGATAGAGAGGATTCTTTATTTAAACTTTTGTGGTTCAGTTTCTGTAGCTATTCAAATGTTTTAAACCGTTAATTTAGATGATCATATCTAAAAACGATCCGAGGTATAAATTCTACGGTAACCTTGAATAAAAACAAAAATTTTAATTTTTAAAATAAACCTATTAACGGTTTTTTTCAACAATTTTGTTGAATATTTTATATATTACAATTATATTTTACTTTAAACTCTATGCCAATGCAACCAAAAATGTTCTTAAGACGCCGTTCAAGTAATACATGAACAGATTTATTACAATCATTTACCCCCCTTCCCCATGTCAGCAAAAGTAAGCAATGCTCTTACTCCTCCCATGCTTACGTAGACATTGGTATATGCATTTTTCTTTTAATTTGTGGGAGTCCCTGAAAATGTGTATTGTTTTCAAGCATAGATAATGTTTGGGTTGTCATATGTGTAAAAAAGTAAATAACTACTGCTGACATAATCACCATCTAGACCCCCTGCTTATCAAAAATAAGCAAAACAAAGACCCTCCCCGCCACCCTATAGTGCTTATGTAATACTTGAACCCCTAACTAATTAGTAATTGTAATTTAAAAAAACTCCTAAATTTTTTAATTTATTTTTGCAAAACATAATTATAAACTTGTGATGGCCTTTTTTGTAAGAGGTAAATATACACTTTCTATAAAAAAATTTTAAGAACTTTTAGCACAGCTTTTAGGTTAAAAATAATAGAGGTAAAATGTCTGACATTTGGTCAAAAATTTCTCAAGCTTTTTTTTAACCAGTAAATAAACCAGTTGGACACAGTTACTAGCACTCTGTGAATGCTTATAAAAACATTCACAGTCCCATTTAAAAATATTGACTTGAATATACTTATGGCTACACCAGTATTAGTGATGTTATACATTCCAGTAAAAGATAAGTTGCCTATTTAAACCTAATATATTGATCACAAATTTCAAAACAATACTGATAAATTATTTTAATCTAACCGAAACTTTACATCGAGTATAGGTATACTCAACCCAGTATTCAAGCAGATGAATTAGGGCTTGGCAAAAAAATAATTTAATTTAATTTTATGAAATACATATAATTGTTACTGATTTCTTATAAACTACTAAAAATTACATTCGAATTTGTAAAATTTATTTGATTTTTTTCTAAATTATGATTAAAGGTTAGCTTGTTGATATGTCTATCTAGTTAATTAATTAATATATAAGGGTAGGTACTTACATCCAGATATCGCTTTAGTGCAATAGAATCATTGGTCCTGGGTTCACCTTTGCTGTAATGTTTTTTAAATACCCAATCAAATGTTAAACCATAATTTTTAAGATTTGGTGCGTTTAAATACTGCTCAAATGGTGTTTTTTGTCTTATCACATCAATTCTAAAATTACAAATTAGTAATATTAATGTTAGAGTTTATTTTAACTCCATAAAACACAATTATACTATATCTATGGGTAATATCAAAAAAGAACAAAAAATGGTGTTTAACTTACCTTAAAATTCCTTCTTCCTTCTGGCTGTTTTCAACTGCTATCACAATATTTAAACATATTAATGCTAAGCACAAATTTAACTTTTGCAGCATTATAAAAAAGGGAATTCTGCAATTCTTTTGTTTTTAATTTGGTGAAATTTCTAATAAAAATGAAGTTGCAAATGATCTGAAAACCTATAAATAATCCACTACCGGCTTTACAAGTATTTGTCGGGGAGTCCCCTACTTTCTTTCACCATGAATCACCCGTGAATATGGATCACATATGGATGAGCTAAGGACATGATACCACAGAATAAAAAAGGGGTTAGCTATTACTAGAAGATAAAACCACTTGGCGATTTAATTTCGTACGATGTTGCGCATGACGTCACTCGATGACAACAACTCTGCTTGTCGGTTGGGAAAGCAGTGTTTTAAAGCCTTTTTTAACGTTTATTGTATTTTGGCAATACTTATGACGTTTAAAAAATAAATAAATCATGCGCTTAATCCATCTAACATCTAAACAGAAATCGGAATGCCATGCCGTTTCTGGGGAAATTGTCATCGAGTGACGTCAGGCATGCGAGAGAGATAGGCTTATCTCATGCGCGTGGGTTTATCTTCTCGAGTAATAGTATCATGAGCTAAGGATGAGCACTATCAAGCACTATGAGCAGCGATGCCAGAAGTAAAATACAGAATTATCGGGGGACGTTGCCAAGATTATCAAACTTTTCAGAAAAATATAGCTGTATTTCACAAAACAAATTTTTTACGTGTCAGAATCAATTAGCAAGTGCAATTAAAAACAATTAGGCTTAGGTTTACTTTAAAGACGTCAGTAGTAATAAACAAATATATATATAAGACGATCGATGCAATATTTTTTAATGACAATTTTTGTTAACTACATCAAGAAACAAGACAAACAGTCATATTTTGCTGGTGTCTAGTTTACCGTCTCTGTAGATTTTTAAGTCTTTTTTACCGCTCTTTCTTCAGAATCCAAATGCAACACAAAAGAGAAGTATATACTTATCCTTGCCGACCAATCAGCATGCGGGAGAGAGAGAGAGAGAAACATATTGTACAGTTATTCTTCTTTTTCTTAACAACCGCTGTTTTCACGGCCAAGCCATAAGGCTGTCCCTAGTAGATATAAGCTCGAAGATTATGGTAAAATGCTTTATTTTTTTATTTAGTTTAATTTTTTTATTTTTGATAAATTATGTTACAATTTGATAATTATGTTACAGTCTGGCATCGCTGTGCGTCACAATGAAATTAGAGGGATTCATCGAAGGTTAAATATTAGAGAGATATTGCCTTTTGTTATACCGTTATGCCTTTTGGGTTACGTTAAATAAATTAAACACTCAATCTGAATACAAAATTTATTGCCCACACGATATATTGTTACTGTAAACACATATCGTGGCTCTTTATTTTGTGTTTAAATGTTTAATATTTTTAGCCAATTTATTAAGAGAAAAAAACATGGGTAATTGTCTCGAAAGTTGCCTCCTCTCCGATTTTGACCAAATTTGGTATACGGGGGTTTTTTGGGGCGCTGATTGAATCTGCAAAAATTTTTTCGGCAACGTTTGTTACGAGATATTATCATCAAAGTAAAATCAAACTAACCTAATTTTCACTATATTCCCCCTTCTTTTTGTACAGAATTCTTGATTGTTACACTAAAGGGCACACAATATTTTATAAACACCTTTTAAAACCTTGTATTTTTATTTATTTTACACCTTTTTTCCATTAAATTGCAACTTTCAAGTTCAAAGGCAGCAACCACATTTGTTTACAAAAGGCTAGTGTATACATGGTTGCCTACACGTTGCGGCGTGTGAAAGTGGAGGTTTGCAATTAAATGGGAAAAATGTAAAATTAATATAAAAACAAGTTTTTAAAAGGTGTTTGTGAAATATTTTACCAATTTGGTGTAAAATCAAGAATTCTGTCAAAAGAAGGAAATAGTGTAAATAAGGTTAGTTTGGTTTCAACTTGATGATGAATATCTCGAACAAACGTTGCCGAAAAAAATTTGCAGATTATCAGGGCCCCAAACCCGTATACCAAATTTGGTCAAGAAGCAACTTTCGAGACAATTACCAAAACATGTAAACACTAGAAAAATTTTAATTTTACAGAAGTTTTGAATAATTTTGGTATAATCCTAGAAGCAAGAAAAAAAAACAATTTTATTACTGATTGCCTTCGCTGTATTCAATTAACTCCTAAAAGGGTACGGCCACAAACACCATCTGACGTTAAGTTTTCTTGGTTAACGTAATACGTAGTTAGGCCATTTCCTAGAGTATTTTGGCTACGATGGATGACGTCTTATTTAAAATGTTTTAAGACAGCTGTTTTAGTTTTAAAGCATTCTCCCCAGGAGTATTCTTGGTCCTAGCAGGGGTGGATTTACGCAAAGGCTAAGTAGGCTAAAGCCTAAAGCGACAAATATTATGGGCGGCAAATTTACGATTAATTTAAAAAAAATGTAACCGTAATTTATTTTATTGTAATATTTAACGATAAAATAAAAAAAAAAAATTCCGGCCAAATTTACTTTATTTTTATAAGATAACTAGTGTTCTGATATCCAAAAAATATTGACATTTTAGGGCGCCAAATATATATTAGCCTATGGGCGCCAAAAAGTTAAATCCGGCCTGGGCCCTAGGTCGTCTTAAAATATTTTTGAATACCTGAAGATGTCGGATTATATTCGATACCTTAAATGACCTAGCAATACCCAGCAGCAAACATAATACATATGATTGCTGATGCTGTGCCGTAATGCTAAATTTACCCCAGGTAACAGAGAACGCTTTACGAGCCGCATCAACGAACTCAACCGCACTCATGCTCTTTTCATCATTGGTCGCGCATGACGACAAAACTGCCTTGGTCTGGGCCTGGGCCCCAGAAGTCCCAGAATACTGATCTATATATAGGTCAGTATTGTGGACCTGGCCAAGGGTGGTAAATCTAACAAGGAGTGCTGGATCCCATTTAAGCCCATATATGCCGATTTAAATGTCAATTCGATGTTTGTGACGTAATCCTTTTGCCCTATTTTTTGTTTACAAGTAGTATAAAGTCTTAATTTTATCAAGTGGTATACGATACACCCTTGATTCCTGACCCCTTTTTCTGAATCTTACGTGCATGGATGACCAGGATCACCATCTCTGTGTTACAAAATGGCCCTTAAATTGCAATAAATTAAGATGGCGCTGGTGATTCCAATACCAAGAACCTCGTTATTTTAAACTTTACTTTGTTATATTGCGGCTAAGGTCATTGGTTCTCATTGGTTCGCTTAGCTACACCAGCGCCTCCTATTGAATGCTATTCTGGGGCCACTTTTTGAGTAAAAGAGCCTCCTATTTAGCTCTCTAACCTAAATACTCACGTGGTAGGGTCGGTCTAGAGGGGCCCACAAATACAAACTTGTGACGGCAAACAGACTATTGGAATAATCCAAGGAATGTGTTGACGCAATAAGTACCTGTAGGAAGTTGAGCCAAGAAGTTAAAGCAAACACTTAGAACAAATTTTTGCGAGGTAACCATGTAATATACATCAAATTTTGGCGACATACCGCGTTGAAAAATGTTAGGACAGTTAACATACCGGTCTGTTTTTGCGAGAAGCGGTAACGTAGGGGAAGGCGTAATGACGTTAGTATATACGTCATTATTTTGTACCCAGTATCCACCGCTATTGCCACTAGTCGAGAGGAGCGTTAATAATGGTTATGTCAAGTGACAAATTTAAATAATGGAAGATTCGCGCCTTTTCTATTGTTTTGGTTCTTGTTATGTTTTTTTTGCTATGGATTAAGAACTATTTGGATTGTAGATTTTTCTATTTTTAAATTAATTCCCAAATGGATGAATTAGTTCAATTTTATTTAAATCATAGAAGAAAATATTTACTTGTTACAGTTGACTTACAAATAGCTAATATCTTATTGAATGGAAAATTTATTATATCTTATTTTTTCGACTTATTTCTTCACTCTCCAAAGACGTTACATTTGAACTTAAACTTAAAAGTATATTAAAGGATTAGTATGTAAGTTTACGCGTGACATACATAAACCCTTTTTCGTTTTTGCGAGGATAGGCTGGTTAAACACGGTTAGGATGGTGGTAGAAATAACTGCTATCAACCAGTAGTTAAAAACGGTAAGTCGCGAAAAATCCTTATAATAACTTGTGACACAGCATAACAACAGGCAGCACGATCTTCCCTGGCGGCGTCTTTAATATTTTAAGGCACAAAACACGAAAAAACACTCACAAAACGATTAGAGTTCATGTAAAGGAGACAGATGAAACAGACAGCCAAACCTGCGCGAGGTAAACGACCGTACCCACCAATTCATGAAAAAGTACTGCTCTTTGTTAATTATGCTGTGATAGCAGTGTGATACCAGACATCAAATTTTGGCGACATTCTGCGTTGAACATTGTTAGACATACCGGTTTATTTTCGCGAGAAGCGGTAACGTAGGGGAAGGTGTTCTGACCTCAGTATCTACGTCATTACTTTATACCCAGTATCTACCGCTATCGCCACTTAACTAGTTAAGAGGAGCGTTAATAATGGTTATGTCAAGTTTCAATTTAAAATAATGGAGGATTCGCGGCTTTTCTAATGTTTTGGTTTGTGTGATGTTTTTTTTTTTGCTATGGTTTAAGAACTATTTGGATTGCAGATTTTTTGGTTTATTAGTTAAATCCCAAATGGATGAATTAGTGCAATTATATTTAAATCATAAAGGAAAAATTTACTTGTTATAGTTGACTTGGAAACAGCTAATATCTTATTAAATCAAAAATTTGATTTATATATTATCTTTTCGACTTATTTCTTAACTCTCCAAAGACCTTACATTTAAATTTAAACTTAAAAGTGTATTCAACGATTAGTATGTAAGTTGACATACGTAAACCGTTTCGTTTTTGCGGGTTCTTAGGCGGGTTAAATACGGTTAGAATGGTGGGGAAAGAACTGCTATCAACCAATAGTTAAAAACGGTAAGTCGCGAAAAATCCTTAGAATGTGATACCGGTATGTTGTGGTTACCTCGCAAAAATTTGTTATTAAGCAACTTCATCCTAAAAGGAAGAAGAAGTTCGATTTAACCATAAAATTTATGGAGAAATAGTGAGCAATAAACAATATCAGACTACGTTTTTTACACTAAGTACACATTTTAAGAGAATTTAAGTCTTTAATAAATATGAAGTTTTCAGATATTCTTTTTAGCAGAGTTGGAAAATGGTCTAAGCAATTCTCAAACTTGCCAGATAGGTATATTAAACGGCAATGGAACAAGTTTATTGGAGGAATCCCAAAGGAATACAGTATAAACCAAATGCTGTAATTCAAAGAAAGAAATTTAATTTTAATGTACATAGACCTTGGACTGTACAATTTAGAAATGAAAATATGGCGGGAAGTATTTCTCCCAAGGTTTTTGTTGAGCCTATTAAAGATTGGAGTTACTTTAGGGAGATCGAGTTGAAATTTTGTTGGTAAGTTTTATTTATTATTACAGAAACTGTCAGCATATATTTATTTTTTCATTCTGCGGATAAGTGACCAGTTACCAGAATATTTTAAATAATCTGCATTTGAATTATGCAGTTGTATTAATGATACTTTATTGTTTTCTAAACTTGCTTCTTCCTCTTTTTCTTCTTTTCCTGGAGCCATCTAGATTTACTACCGGAGGCAGTGCAGCCTCTTTGGCTTTTTGTGCCTAATCTTCCATTATCTTTTATACCATTACTCCCATCAGTCTTGTTCCTTCTAAGAGTCTGTAAAACCTCGAGAATGGTTGGTTAATATATTCCTGTGGGCTCATTTCTGGTTACTAAAATAATGCCTGTTTTTTTGTGATTTAATGATTTACATTTGCACAGGTTATGGTAGGTTGTCTCTTCCCCCTCGTCGCACATTCTGCAACTCCCCATTATATAAGTCTGTCTTGTGCAGGTGTCCTCTTAGGTTATCATGCTCTGTTAGCAGCCCTATTGTTATGCAAAGTCTTTTCCTACTTTGTCTACTTCTCCTGGTTTGCCCTCGTGTTGTGGTTTTGGTCACTCCAAGGGCAGGTTCTGGTCCAAAGTATGGTGTGGATGATCCCTGCCTTGCCAGCTCATCCGCTTTTTCGTTGCCTTTATTCCTGAATGTCCTGGTACCCACAAGAGAGTTACCCTGTTGCGTTCTTTCAGGACTTCCAGCTCTTTTTGGCATTTCCATGGCAGCTTGTATGTTACCTTGGGGTTTACATGTGCCCCTAGTGACGCTTGGCTGTGTGTTATTATGCAAATCCGTTTGTTTTTATAATTCTGTTTAATATACAGAACTGTGTTTTCTAGTGGAATGAAGAATTGTGAATTCCTCATTTCACTGTACCGCCCGCTCCAGTTCCCTGCTCAGTTTTGGATCCATCTATATACCAGATGATGTCTCCAACCGTGCTGGGGATCTCATTGCTGCCACTTACTTCGATCTGGAATTTTTACCTCTAAGTTTTGATAAATGAGTATTGGGAAATTATCTGGTCTGTTCTCTGTTCAGGATGTTGTTGCCAACCTGACTTTTTATGTTGTTATGACCCAACCTAGCATAGACACTAGTTGGTTTTGTTGTAGTCAGAAGTAGCCCATTCTTGCCTCCCCATCACTATGAGGGTTAAGTGGTGGGAGGTTTAAGAGACACTCCATGGCTACTGTTGGGGTTGTTTAATTACTCTACTATAACTAAGCAATCAAGTCTCTGTACCGTGGCCAGTTCTGTAATACCAGTTCTTTGTTGCATTTTTGTCCACCATACCAGTGATCGTATGTTTATCATAGGCCTAACCACCATGGTATATAACCAATAAACCATGTTTGGTTTAAGGCCCCATGTTTTCGCATACTATAAGTACGCTCTGATTAACATAAAGCTCATCTCCGCTTTCTTTCTTATTTTCTGAAGCCTACTTCCTAAAAAGTACTAAACTTGTATTTCCTAGGTGGTTTAATACTTGATCAAGCAGCCTTACTATTTAAAAGAAAATAGCATGCTTGACATGAACATAATAAGAAATTTTGTAGAAGAGCAAATTACTCTCCCTTTTATTTATTTATTTATTGAGACATTTATTGATACAATACAATAAGCTATACTATACTATGCCAATGGGCTATTGACCTAGGTCCTTCTGCCCAATATTTTATAAAAATACCATTACTATTTAGTCAATTTAATGGTGACAGTATAGAAATTAAAAAAAAATCACATCATGAGTCACTGATTATTTATTTCTAGTAATTGTTCTATAATTGTAACAGTTGGAAATATTAATGTTGGGTTCCATTGCTGGTAGTCAGTTCTTAGGATACATAATGGCTGGAGGAGGTCCATGTTGTGCTGCTTCAAGGCGAATTTTTTTAATAATTGTATTGGTCTGTTGGAAATTAGTTGGATATGGGTAATATTGTACAGTAGCTGGTTTGATGGATTATGTAAGGGGTTCCTGGGATGTTGTGCAATTTTTCTGTTTAAACACATGTCAATGCATAGTATTTGTTATATTGTTATGTTTTTTAATAAATAGAAATATAATTCTTCAAATAAAATTATCTTGCTAAATCATTTATTTTTGAATTTTCTTTCTTGTTTTTTCTTTGGAGTCAACGTCTGTGTGAAAAAAAATACATAAAATTGTTTTTTTTAACTAAAAATCAGTTAAGCTATATGCACTTAAAATTTTAACTAATGACCTCCCCGAAAGATTGACCACGAGCCGCCACTGCATATACATTTATTTTTTATTAGACATGTCCCGAAAAATCTGATTTTTTTGCAATTTTTAAAGTTGCCCATGATTTTATATACTTTAGGGTATGATTGTACCCCCACATAGTTTATGGGGGTTGATTTCATTTTCTTAAAGTCTATTTGAAACAAAAATTGCAGTGAAAATAACTTTTAATACCACTGCTATTTTTGCAATTTTTCAGATTTGGCAACTTTCCAACCCCTAAATAAAAGTGATTTTTAAAAATTTGCAAAAAACGAAAAGCAATGCTCTTCCTAAATGGATAAATGTGAAAAAACAGGCAGTTCTTAAGCGATTTTTGCAGTCACTCTTTTAACCAAAAAATATTTGAATTAATAACTATCAAAAGATATAATTATTAGATATTTATTAGTCTAAATAATTTTAATATACATAGATAAATACTTACCACAGTTTATAATCCATTGCTCACATAGTGTACTATTCTTGTAGGAAAACGAAAAAGGCTAACTTTATCTGCTCTTCGACTCACTCGGCAGTCATTATATTGACATAGATTTTCCGACATTTGAACAAGAATACAAATTTTAATTACCACCAGGAAAACACAAACAAATCACAGCGGACAAATGGCAATATGATATGGAATTAATTAAACAAAAACTCATTTTTTTTAATTTAGTTGTTGCTTCTTTGATGGGGACACTTTAATTAATAATTCTCACTTTATTTGCAAATAGCAATAAAAAAAAAAATACATGTTTTATTTAGATTTTTTTTAAAAAAAAATTAAAAAATTTGGGTGCCCCTATACCAACATTTCTTATTATAAAAGGATGTCTGAAAAAAAAAAATAGAATTTGTAAAATTTAAAAATTTTCCATGTTTACCAACGTGTATTGGTATACTAAAATTTTTTTAGAAAATAATTCGCCACAGTACATGTTTTAAATAATTAAAATTTTAATTTTAATTTAAAAAAAAATTTTAAAAAAAATGAGATTAAGATATTAAAACGAATATAAATTAAAACCCTATTTTCGAAAAAAAATAATTCCTTTTTACTGTTACTACTTTTATTTTTGGCAACAGTGCTCGTTTATACAGTATTTTACGTATATTCTCAAAAGGGGAAGGCGCCCAAAGAAATCTCAGCAAGCGAGCGTCCAAACCTATTCCAAAAAAATTTAACTTTTTTTTTGTGTGTCTATAGTGATAACTACAATTGTCTTTGTTCCCCATAGGGGGAAAGTAATGGTTGCTTAGGCAGTATTCATACATTTTGACAATATGCCTATGTATTGGGGGTTTTTAAATGGCGAATAAAGTCTTTAGTTATGTTGTCATGTCCGGGAAAAAGCCTTTTTTGCCATTTTTTACTATGACCATGTAGCCCCTTTTTTTAATTAAAAAAAACCTTTTTTTTAAGCTATATCTGAAAGCTTGTTTAATAATTATATTACATTATGTTGGCATTCATAAGGGGAATAAAGTAGATCATAATAATTTTAAACTTGTTGGTTTCTTTAAAAATGTTTTCATTTGTTTTTAATTGCGTTTAATTATCACATATCTAAATTTATATTTTTAAGTGGGGGTTTATGCATTAAAAAATTTTTTAAAAAGTTTTTTTTTGGACCGGGGGAAAGAAAACCTTTTTTTTCCTCCGCATCCCCCTTCGAAAAAAAAGACCTTTAAACCTTACTTACAACTAAGCCCAAAAAAAAATAAAAGTTTTTTTTAAAAAAGGAAAACCAAAATAGAACCCCTCCTTAAATTACGAGTAAAAAAGGGGCGCCGGGGGAAAATGAAAAAAATCACCCGTATATATACGATAAGTTCTTCGTTGGTGTTGGCATTAAAATTTAAAAGGCCGGGGGAACTTTATTTATAACGTCAAAAAATGGCCGCCAATATGGTCGTGTCGAACCCCCCTTCCCCCTTACCCCAAATTAACTCTGCAAAAAGGGGGGAAAAATAAAGGATCAGCATACAATATTATTATGGTCTTATAGTGTATTAATTAACCCCCCAACTTAAAAGTTTTCTTGTTACAATTTAGTAGAAAATAAACATTTTAAGGGAAAGATAAAGGAAAGAGGGATTTATAAAAAAAAATTTGAAGAAAGAAATTGGGTTTCAGTAGAGGGTCTTAATTGAAAAAATTTAAAACAAATGGGCGAAAGAAAAGTTTTCCCGGGGGTTTTTGTTAAAAAAGAGCAGCCACTACTTGCAAATGAAATTTCATTAGGGGATCCATCTGTTTTTTTCAAAAACACCAATAGAGTGGAGGTATGAAAATAAACAGAATATTATATATTTTTTTCCCAAAATTTAAAATTTTTTCTTTTTGGACATAACGCTGATTTTGATGATTTTTGGGCCGCTGATCACGAATCAATTTTTTTTTTGGGGAAACTCGGTTTTTTAGTTATGAGGCCTACAAGTGGATAACCCTTCTTGAAACTGATTACCATTAAATGGAAACATACACTGATTGGGGACTTATAAAAAAAAATATTTAAAAAATTTAAAAAAAATTCATTGTATATTTTTGAAAAATCACCTTAAGTGTTCCCCGTGTTCTTTACGTTGTAGGTAAGTATATACAGTGTTGCCATTTACGGGGCAACATAGGGTTTTTTTTTTCATTTGCATAATTAAAATATAAATATTCCCCCAAAATTAGTTAGTTGTGGTTGCAAGTCAAACGGGATACAGCATGGGGGCAAAAAATATAAAAGTACCAAAAATTTAAAATCCCTTTTTTAAAAAAATTAAAAAAAATTTTATAAAGAAACGTTGTTTTAAATTAAAAAATTATGCTTAAATCCAAAAAAATGGCCCCCTAAGTTTTTTTTTTTTTTTTTTTAAAAAACCTTTAAAAAATTTTCCCAAAAATTTTTTTTTTAAAATTCCCCCGTAACACTGTTAAAAATTATTAAAAAAATTTAAAAGGATTTTGCAAAATTTGAAAATTAAAAGTTTTAAAAATTTTAAAAACACAATGTATGCATTATGTAACACCAGACCCCCCAAATTTTAAAAGCAAAAAGCAATGGTCTGTTTAGTGCCAATGCTATAATTTAAAAAACCAAATCAAGATTAATTTACATAGAAAAAAAAATATTTAAAATGCACAAAAATATAAAAAATTAAAAAATATCATTATAAACTTTTTGCTTTAAATATACCGCGGATCAGTATTTTCTCCTAACCATTTATCCCAAATTCCCCCTTTAAATCATTAAAAAAAAATTCTAGTAGAATGAGGGGGACCCCCATATGTACAAACCATTTTTTTATGTCGTTCTTTAAACTCATTTAAAACCCAAAAATCAGTTTGTTTTCCAAATCCAAAAAATTATTCCAAAAAATAGGTTTTGGTAAAAAAAAACCGGCCGTTAATAACCCCACCACACGTTTGTTTTTGGTAATACTGGTTTTTATTGTCAAAAAAAAAAATTTTGGGGATTTCGTCCACCGCCTACAATTTTGAGAAGAGACAACGCCATTTGTCGTAAAAGTGGATTCATCTATGTCTGTTAATATGTACTTTTTTTTTTAATAAACTTTTAAAAAAAAAAAATTGCACTCGAATGAACGTTTTTTGATATCATATTATCATTACCAATGTTTTTAATTAAAATTTTTGTAAAATTTCAAAGTTGTGGTTAGTTGGGTTAGTTGCAACAAAAATTAAAATCTTAAACAAACATAATTTTATGTTCCCCCTAAACAAATTTAAAATCTATGTTACTGTTAAATTTTGCTTAAATTTTAAAAAAAAGTTATGCAAAATTGTTTAAATTTTTTGAATAATTTATGATTTTTTAGGGTAAATATTAAAAAAAAAAATAAAAAAAAATTTTAAAAGGGTTTTAAAAAAAAAAAAAAAAAAAAAAAATTATGAAGTCATATTTTTAAAATTTAACAACTTTTTTTTTTTAATATTTTGAAAAATTTTCTGAAATAAGGGTTTTCCCCCAAAATTTTTTTTTTGCCTACACTGTATAAAAAACAAAAAAAATTGGGGGGGATAATTTGTTATTTGGGCAAAATTTTTTAATTTCCCCAACAACTTTTCTTTTTAATATTTTGCTGAATTTTCTGAATAAGGGTACTTTACTTTGAAAAATTTTTTTTTTTTTGACCTACACTGTTGTTTGACTTGAAACCCTTTTCTAAGTGTTTTCTTTTATGATTATAAAAAATGCCCCAAATTTTCCCCAATGTTTGTATTTTGATTGAGAAATTTAAAAAAAAAAAACCCCATTTTTTTCACCCCAAATTTTCCCACACTGTATATGATTTATAAGGGGTTGCCTAATATAAAATTTAAATTTTTTAAAAAAAAAAAAGAATTGGTTTTTTGGGGGGTTTTTTACTAAAACTAAGCAATAAAATATTGTAAATTTAAGTTTTTTTTTTTATAATGTAAGTGCCAATCAATTTATGTTCCCATTTGATGGTAATTAGTTTTAAGGGGAATTTTTGGGAAAAAAATGTTAAATTTTGGTTAGTACATTGGGAGGAATTTTGGGAAAATGTCTATAAGGGAGGTTAGTACATTGAAAGCCTTACAACAAAAAAACCAGGGGTTTAAAAAAAAAAAAACTATTTTAGATTTTGAAAAACCCCCCTTTTTAAAAAATCCCCCAAAAGGGGGGGTCATATCCGGTAAGAAATTTATCCTTTTTTATCTTTAGATGAAAACCCCTATTCTCTCCCCTTTAAATATATGTTCTTCTAAATACCAAATCAGGTTATTTCTGTTACAGTACATTTTTTATAAATTTTTATGTTTCCCAAAAACTTAATGTGCTTTTTTTTTAAAAATAAAAAAACCCAAGAATTTTTTTTTTTTTTTGCAAAAAAATACAAAAAACATAAATTGTCACAGTTTGAAAGGAATACTGTTTTTATTTTAATTTAGATCTTTTTGGTAAAATTTTTTTTTACGGAAAACCCAGAATGGGGTTTTTCATTTCATTTTTCCCAAACCTGTTTCTGTGTCTATTTTTCTAACAAAAACAAAACATTGCCGAATTTCTTTTGTTAGTAACATGCAGGTTATGGCCCCTTTTTTTAAAATTTTTTGGGTTTATAGTGTTGGTTAAATGAAGCACTTCTGCCGATTTCTTGGTAGTGTCAAATAAATGGGCCCCCCGGCTAAACAGGGGTTCCCCTACTATGGCTGTAATTGAAAACCCTGGAAAAATTTTACCCAAACAAAAGGGAGATGACCACCCTTCTGCCCGGGTGCGAGTATATGCATGCAGTTTCTTTTTTTTTAAAGCGCTTTGGTTAAATCAGCGAGTTTCCCCATTAGACTTATTAATTATGACCTGGCCGGGAATCGAGCCCAGTCCATCGGTGGGGTTTTCTCATTTGAAGCTTTATAGTGGATTCATTTTAGCCTAACCTACAATTTTTTTTTTCAAAATTCCCCGAGAGTTGCGTTTTTTTTATGTGGCGGGGCGTTAAACATGTCAATTTTACGATGTAAACCATGCCTAAAAAGAACCACATGAAACTTTTTTTTTTTTTACTATGAACAATAGTCAATATAAAGCGGCACTGCTGCCTTAGTTTAGCGGTTTTAAATTGCTTTTTTTTTTTCCTTTTTAAAAAAATAGTGAAAAATCGTTTATTTAAATATAACTAAAAAAATATTGATTTTATAAAAAAAAAATGTAATCAAAATTGATGGTCTAAAAAAACTTCGCTATTTTTTTTTAAAAATGTTTTTGTAGCCTTTTTTTTTTGTTTTTAACGATTTAAGTTTTAAAAAAAAAAAACAAATATTTAAAAAAAAAAAAAGAGTTACGATGTAATAAAAAAAAAATATGCATTTTAGTAAGTTTTAAAAAAAAAGATTATGACAACAAATCACCCCCGCCTTTTTTTTTTCTTAAAAAAAACATATTTTTAAATTTTTAAATTTTAATATATCATAAGATGCTGTTTTGGGGTTTATAGCATGTTCTACCTTTTTTTTAACCCATTAAAATTTTTTTTCAATGGAATCCCCCTTTTTTTTAAAAAAAATTTGGGGTTCTAAAAATTTTTCTGATAAAAAATGTATAACCCCCCCGCCTATCTCTGCTATTTTTGAAAATGGGTTTTAAAAAGTCCAAACTACCGCATATTATGCAGTTTTTTGGGGAAAAAAAAAAAAGATAAAAAAAATTATTATTTTAATTTTTTAATTTTTTTTTAAAAACTTTATCTGAAAAGGTCATTATAAAATTTTGGGTTTAAGGTGAAATTTTTTTAAAATAATTTCAAAATTTAAAACCCCAAAACCCGGGTTTTTTTTAAATTTGGGTTTTTTAAAGGGGCATTCTAAATAAATTTATAAATCTTTTTTTTGTTATTTTTGAAAAGGGGGGAAAAAATTTTCAAACGACTGCATATTATGCAGTTAAAAAAAAAACAAATAAACGTTAGAAACATTTTTTTTTTTTTAATTTAATTCAAAATTTTTTTTTTAATTACCTTCTTAAAAAAAAAAAAAAAAAAATTTAAAATAACAAAATTGCTCCAAAGAGACGGCCTGAATTTAGGCTTATTAATTTTCTAACATTTTTTTTTTTTCCCCTATAACTGCATAATGTGCGGTGGTTTAATTTTAAAAGCCATTTTCTAAAAAAAAAAAGTGGTAGGGGAAAATTATCAATTTTTTATATCAGGAAACCCCCGTAAAACAAATTTAACAAAAACGGGTGTTCAAAATTTCAAAGAATTTTAAAAAGAATTTTTCGCCCCCGGAAAAGCCTATTTTATTATGCCTTTTCCAGAAAGTCAAAAATTAAAAAACCTTTTTTTTATTTTTTTTTTCCCCAAAACTTTTTGATTTTTTTTAACCCCCTTTTCCAAAACGGGTAAAAGGACATTTTCCCTTTTATGGGGAAATATTCAAAAAATTTTAAAAAAAATATACAAATTCCTTTGAAAAAAAATTATGTCTTTCCCCTTAAACCGGGGAAATAAGGGGAACATTTATTACCAAAAAAGCGGCATCTTATATTTTTAAAAACCCAAAATTTTTTTTTTTCAAAAAAAAAAGGTTTAAGTTTTGTCATATTATATATATATATATATATATATATATATATATATATATATATATATATATATATATATATATATATATATATATATATATATATATATATATATTTTATTATATATATATATATATATATATATATATATATATATATATATATATATATATATATATATATATATATATATATATATATATATATATATATATATATATATATATATATATATATATATATATATACTTTTTTTTAATAAAATAAGTTTAAAAAGGTGATATAAGCAAAAACGTGATTTATAGATATTTTTGGGGCTAATAACAATATTTTTTCTGGTACAAAAAAACATCCCACACCGATCCTTTAAAAAAAATTTAAATTTAAAATGTTCTTTTCTTAAAAAAACAAACTTTAAAACAGTGCCCCCGAGGCAATGGGGTTTCCTGGAGCACGGTTTTTTTTAATTTTTTTTTTCTAACTGTACTCATTCCGATCTATTGGGGAAACTTAACATTTCTCGTCTCTTATGCTACTATGTGTATAGCTTATCATTTAAATATTTTTATTATCGATTTAAATATTAATATCAATTTTTTTTAAAGACAGTTACTTGTTTAAAAAAAAAAAATTTTTCCTTTTTTATATTTTTATATTTTTATTTAAAAAAATTTTAAAACTTTTCTTTTTGTTCTTTTTAAAAAGGTTAAAATTTTTATTTAAATTTTTGGTTTTTTCCCCTTTTTTACATTTAAAAAATTAAAAAAAATTTTTAAAAGTTAATTCAATTTAAAAAAAAACCAAAAAATATAATTTTTTCATGTTAAAAAATTAAAAATTCCCCCAAACTTTTTGAACGGTTTTCCATTTTAATATGTTTTAAAAATGATAAAAAAAATTTTTTTTTTTAAAAGATGAGCTATACATATAGAAGCATGAAGATCGAGAAATGTTAAGCCCCTGCCAGGTATAAACCCCCCCGTAAAAGTTTCATGGTAGGTATGGGTACAGTTATTGGAAAAAAAATTAAATGATTTATCCGTGCCACTAGGCTATCCCAAATTGCCTCGAGGCACATGTGAAAAAAAATGTTTGTTTCATTAAAAAAATAAAAAATTTTAATTTTAAATTTTTTAAAAGAATCAAACTGGTAAAATTTACTTGTACCAATAAAATATTGTTATTAGCGAAATTTTTAATGACCAAAATCATTTTTTTGTTTTCCCCCCTTTATTACTTATTTTATTAAAAATGTGTATATAACTATTTTTATAGGAACCAAAAGGGGATTTTTTTTGCCTATTATATTTTTTTTAACTTTTTAATTTTTTTAAAAAATTTTAGTTTTTTTTTAAATTTAAATCGTTAAAATTAAAAGACTAAAGGGCTAAAAAAAAATTTTTTTTAAAAAAAATGACGTTTTTTTAGATCATTAATTTTGATTATTTCCCTTTTTCCCCCCAAAATCAGTAGTTTTAAATAATAAATAAATAAATAAATAAACATGTCTTTATTGGGAAAAAAAAAAAAAACTTTTTTTCCCAAAAAAGGGGAAAAATTGGGAGAGCTATTCTAACTTTTAACCTCAAAAAATTTAAAAAAAAAGATACAAAACAAAAAAAAAAATACATATTTTATATAAAATTTAAAAAATATCAGTTATCTTATTTTAAAATACATCAGTTACCTTGGCCCCAAAGTGGGGAAAAAGGGAAAAGGCAATTTATATCGGGGGCCACAATCATGATTGTTTTCCCCCAAAAAAAAAATTTTAACCTTTTTCTTTAATTAAAAAGGGGGAAGAACCAAAGAAACTTTATAAGAGTTATAATACCTGACTGCATTGTATGTGTAACTACGCTCGAAAAGACCCTTTGAATGCTGAGGAAGTAAGAGTATTATGCCTTATGTTACGGTCATGAAGAGCATTTCTTAGTTTTAAATTTTTTTAAATAGATATGTGGGTTTTTTTTCTTAAATAAACGATATAAAAAAGACAGAAAATTTATTTAAAAAAAAGATTTAAATTTTTTTAAGCCCCGATAATTAATATGAGGGAAACATGATCAAATTTTCTGAGACAATATACAAAGCGACAACATGTATTTTGCAGGCGTTGTAAACAAACCCCTGAGATACTTTATCAAGAAAAGGGAAAAAAAAGACAATTAAACAGTATTTAAAAAATTGAAAGAGTCAATGTTTCTAAAATTTTTTTCCTGGTTTTAAAATTTAAAATATGTTTATTAGCATATAGCATGCGCATACGCAAATAACTTCTTTGCAGAATTAAGCTAACATGAGGGCCAAAAACCTAAGAGATGAGTCTATTTTAAAAAACCAAGGATTTTTATATTTTCAGTCAAAGTTAGTTCAATGTCATTCAATTGGGTTTTAAAAGACCTTTGATGTCAGTCAGACGTTTTTGACGGGAAAAACTATGACTTCAGTTTTATGGGGTTTAGTTGTAGGTTGTGTTCCTTTGAATGATGGTATATTGATTGAAGGTCGTTAAAAAGAAAAGAGTTGCTTGCTCCAACTCACCCATCAAAATAATGGACTATTTGGGTGTCATCAGCATAGGGGAATACGATCGTTCCACCCAAAAAGAGAAAGGTCAGAAGTATAAATGAAAAAGGGGGAGGGGCCCCAAGTATGGCCCCCTGTGATACTCCGGAAATTATCTGGCTCAAATCAGAATACTGATTGTTTAAACGAACACGCTGGTGATTCCACAGATCGTTTTAAAGAACGACAACATGGTATCCTCACAAAAAAAAAATTTTTTTAACTTGGCTAACAACAGTTCGGGGGTCAATCACATAAAAGGGCCCTTTTGGAAAATCCATTGCAATCAAAAGACTAAAAGTCTTTACCCAAAGGCCAATGATATTGTCGATTATGTTTAGGGGGGCGGACGAAGTGCTGGGGTCCCCCTCTAAAACCCGACTTTTTTTAGGGTAATATCCCTTTTGGAAAAATATAAGGGGGCAATTGATTGTAAACTACTTTCCCCCAAACCCCTTGGGGTATTTTTGGGAAAGACTAATGGGACGAAAAACCCGAACACTTTCAGGTTTGGGCTTCTTGGGGAAGAGGACAAAAAATTTCTCCCCGCCATAATTTAGGGGAAAAAAAAAGCTCTCCAAGCAACAATTCACAATATTAGTTATTGGGTTCAGAACGGGAAGACACTGTTGAAGCATTTTCGTGTTATGTCATCATTACCTGCGGCATTGGATTTTATGTATATGATTTTATGGATTTCGCTCTGATCGGTCAAGACAAACTTAAAAAAACTTATTAGAAAATTGATTATTAGAGTAGTATTGAATTTTTTTTTGTACAGTTGCCAGATTTATTAAAAAAAATGGCAAAAAAAATTATTGATTAGATTGGGCTCACAAATGTTCAATGGAAGCTCAGCTTCTCCGTCGAAATGTTTTAATATTTAGGTTACGCAGTCCTTGCCAAAACTTTTTGTCAGGCCCAGTTCTCTGTAGATGCCCAGATTGGCCCCGGCCTTTTTTTTTCTAGTAGAGGCCAAAGCAAAATTGCGCAGTTCCAAGATTCCCCAAATTTTAGGGGGTTTTTTTATATTTAAAGAGCTTTGTCTCCCTTTTTTTTATATTAATTTTAAATTAAAATTTTTAACCAAGGTGCAGGTTTCTTACTTACTCGAATCGTCCTATAGGGACCCTGAATATTCCCCAAAAAGGGTTAAGTGGTTTCAAAAAATTGAATTTTTTTATTGATGTTTTCATTGAGATAAATGTAATTCCCCAACTACATCCCCAAACCGAATGAAAATTCTGCAAGTTGAAATTTCGGTAATCTCTAACATTTAACAATTTTTGTTTAGGTTTGCTTACTTTTTTTTTTTAAAAAAAAAAATGACACGTTATTGTGGGGCGCTGATGTCTGATGGCACAGTGCCACTTCCACTAACGATATTCCGGGGAAATTACGAAAATTGGGGGCCAAAAAAGTTGATGAGACATTTGTAATTCCCAATTGGTTCATTGATAAGTTGAACAAAACCGTATGTATCAAACATATTAAATAATGAATTGGGTTTTAGCATATCGATGTTAATCACCTGTTACAAGACAGTAGTCATAATTTGCAACATGTGAGGTACTATTTCATCTGCAAAGTTTAAAATTTCAGAAAGTTTTGTTATTTTTTGAGTTATTTTAAAAAAAAAAAAGTTTTTTTAAAATTTTTTGGGGGGAAAAAAAAAGCAATTAGAACCCGCTGAGCTGAGGCAGCAGTGCGGTTTTAATTGACTATAGTTCATAGTAATAAAAAAAAAAGTTTCATGGGGTTTTCTTATGGGCTTGTTTTTTGTTGCGGTGGCCTTCTGGACTATTTAAATTTTAAAAAAACAAACATTGGAAAATATATTGACCTACAAAAATATTGGGGTATTTCACCCTTAACATATCAAATTCATGATATTATGTAAATTATAAATAACCGACTGATTTTGCACAGTTGCCAGATAAATATTAGTGAAATTTTTATGGCTATACTGGCTTGCAAAAATCAAAGGTCTTTTGCCCTTTACGCCCTAAACATTTGACGCATCCCAAACATCAAAAACGCCCCAATTTTAAAAATTTTTTGAAGAAAAAAAAGTTGTACATTACGCTAAAATAAATCCACTCCGAAGTTTAGAGGAGTCTTTTTAATTTTAAAATTTAAAGCTAGGTCGATGCATGCCAGGTTACAAACTAAAAGCCACCCACTTTGTTATTCCATTGATTTGATTTTTGTGTTCCTTTAACCTTACTACCAGAAAAAAAAATTTTTTAAAAGGTCAAATTTAAAATACCTGAAGGCTTTAAATTTGAGGGTGCTGAAAATTTTTGAAATATAACTTAATTTATTTAGCTGTATAAAACAGATTTATCCAACGTTTCTTTTAAAAATATAGTTTCCTTAGCAAACGTGCCCAATTAGCAGAGCGGGAATAGGAATCGATCTAGGAACGATTCCTTTTTAAGAATCTTAATGCTGCAATCGATTACTTTTTAAAAACAGGATCCGTGATCCGGATTTTTATATAATTTTAAAATGATCCAGAATTATTTCCTTTTGGCGGATCCGATTCCAAAAAGGAATCAATTCCTTATATTTCTAATTTGAGACAATTGCCAAAATCCGAATTTTTAATACACCATTTCAAATTTTCATTTAAGATTTTATTTCCAAATTTTGCCCTTTAGCCCCCTAAAACCTTATATCCCGAATCTAAGGTTAATTGGTTTATAAATGCCAAAATCCTCCATTTTAAATCTTTCATTTTAAATTTCCAAATTTTCCTAAGATTTTTAAATTTAAACATCACTTGATTTTCAGAAATTAAGAAAAAAAAATTTTTTAAAACATCTGCCTATTAAGATCTTGGAAAAAAAGGAAATACACCTAACTTGTGATTTTTAATAAAATATGTTGTTTTTTAGGTCCCGAGAAACAAAATTTAAATGAAACATTTTTGTTTTAAACCATGGAGTGTGGTATCCAAAAAACGGGCATCAATTTTACTTCATTTATGTTAAAAGATTTAATTGCTTGATTTTCTTTTTTTTTATCCTTTTTCCCGAGGCACTTTTAAATGGGATATTTAATTATTTCTATTCAGGGTGTCATCCAAAAATAAATAAAAAATTTTAATACATTTTTATATTCTTAAACAGAGAAATTATTAAACGGTACTGGTGAAACTTTCGTAAAATTACAATAAGACGTCCCATTTAAAAATTCCTTGAGGTTATCTCAAGAATCACATTAAAATCCTTGTAAAAATCTAGCATCGCAAGTTTTGAAATACAATTGAAAAATTGTTCCATTTAATGGTCGATTCATGTTGATCTTTGAAATAACTTATTAAAATATAAAGAATTTTACCAAAAACTAATTTGACAAAGAGTTACAGCACTTCAAAATGAGGCTAAAATTATATATCCCTGGGCCCTTGCTAAAGTCTTTTTACGATTAATTCATAATCTGGATTATATAATATTATTCGTATCGTAGTTACCATTTGTAAGTAGTATAAAAATTAAAGATGATCCGGATTCGTGATCCAAAAAAAAGGAATCGATTCCCTGGGTTGGATTCCTTTTTTTTTTAAAAAATAAAAAGGGAAACGTGATTCTTATTTGATTCGATTTCTTTACAAGGATCGGATCCGTGAATCCTTCCCCTTTTTTTAATAATCCGTCCCACATCTGCCAATTAGTTTAATTACCGATAGTTTTGGTTTCTTTTTTTTGTTTGAAACATTTGACTGATAGCTGGTTTAGTCAGATTCATATTATTAAGTGTTATTTGTTAATGTCTATGAATATTTTACAAAATTAAATTAATCAGAACAGCCAGAAATTTTACCATATTTTGTAGGTATCCCCGAAGATGGAGAAAGGGTTAAGTGGCAATTAGAACAGGTAGAATTATTCCTATGCCTGCATTTAAAAGGAAGAAACGATTGATTTTAAAAAAATAAAAGGTTTACAAGGAACAACCTAAAGAAAAACCAGCCGACATAGTAAAAGAATGACGTTTTTAACCGAAACTTAACGTTTGAAAATGGTTTAGGAAGAGATGGCTATTAAAGAAACAGGATACCTCCCCAAGTCATATTGGTATTAAATTTATATCGTTTAGGGAATAATAAAAATCATTACATATTTTGGTCATTTATTTGGGAAAATATTTTAACCATTAAAATTTTGGGTTTATGCCAATATGATTTTGAAATTTAAAGTTTCATTCCCTATCAAGAAAAAAAATGTGGTTCAACAAGTTTTAAAAGATAGGAATGAAATTATTGAATATTTTTGTAGTTATTATAACCGTAATTTAAACATTTTTTAGGTTGACAAACCAATAATTAGTGGAGATTTAAAGGTCAGAAAAACTTTGTTAAAAAAAATTTGAAGAAACTTTTTAGAAAACTTGTTTTTTCATTGTGTTTTAATTGTTCGTCCGGTCTGATTATGAAACCATGATAATAATAATCAAATTGGGTAGGTATTTTGGGATAAAAATAAAATAGCAAAATACGGTTTGTTAATAATAAAGCTTGGTCAAAATAACTTGAGTGGAAACCTTGAAAAACCCCCATCCAAAAGAACCAAGGAAGAACTACTCAGACAAAGTAGGAAAAGACTTTCATAACAAATAGGGTTTCTAACAGGGCACGATAACCTAAGAGGACACCACATAAGATAGGCTTATACAAGGGAACCCAAGTTGAAAAATGTGCGATGGGGGGAAGAAACAGCCTAATATCCTGTGCAAATGTGAAGCATTGAATTACAAAAGACAGGCATTATTTGGGCAACTTAAAAACTTCCTTCTTACGGTCTTCCACCTAAGCTTTGCTCTTGGCTCTCCAGTTTTCCTTCTAATCGTGATATCAGTTACTGTAGATGGGCATTCTTCCAGCTTCTACCAAATTAATGATGGGGTACCCCAGGTTATGCTGGAACCATCGCTGTTTCTTCTACACAAACGATCTTTTTCTTCCACACTCAATCCCATTCATAGTTTTGCTAACGATAGTACCCTCCACTCATATTCAATTTCTTAAGCCACCATGTAATTCTAATTTGGAAAACAAATCTGCATTGACCTGCGTCAATGCAGATTTTTCTTTCACAAGACCTCAAACTTATCTCAGAATGCGGCGCCAAAAATCTTGTTCAGTTTAATGCCTCCAAAGAGTCGTTTAATCTTGTCGGCGTTACTTTTGAGAATGGCCTCAACTGGCACAAGCACATTACATCCATAGCCTCGGCAGCTTTTAAAAAGCTTTGATTCCTCTTTCGAGCCAGAAATTATTTCTCTTCTTCCAATCTGTATACTTGTATGTATTCCAAATCAGACCCTTTTTAGAATATTGTTCTCATGTCTGGGGAATCGCGTCCCCTACAACACTGAGCATTCTGGACTCCATTCACAGAAGAGCCGTTCGTTTATTAATGATCCCAGGCTTACAGAAGGGCTTCCTCTACTTGCCCACCGTCGAGCTGTAGGGGATCTGTCGCTCTTCTATAGGTATTTTCACGGCTTCTGTTCAGAGGAGTTGGTCAGTATAATTCCTTCTTTGGCAGCTCCCAGCAGAGCAACACGTAGTGCAACTTTTATGCATCCTTTTACAGTTCAGTTAGAGAGGCCCCGAACTTCCCGCTTTTTTTGTTCCTTCATCCCTAGAGTGTCAAGACTATGGACCCGGCCGCCTTCAGAAGTTTTTCCTTTTCCTCCGAATCTCCAAATATCTAATCCCATGTGAACAAACTCCCTCTCACCACACTTAAGACACCTACGGTACGTTAGTATTTAGGCATCAGCCTTCGGCGACTGTCCCAAGATAAAAAACCGGAAATGAGCCCACAGGAATATATCAAACAATCAGTCTCGGGGTTATACAGACTTGTAGAAGGAACAAGACTAATGGGAGGATTGGTATAAATGATAATGGGAGATTAGGCACAAAAAGCCCAAGGGGCTGCGCTGCCTCTAGTAGTGAATCAAGACGGCTCCCAGGAAGGAAGAAGAAGAAACATATGATACCCGTTAAAAATACATTTCAGAAATAAGTGTATTCCTTTTAACTTGTTGAGCCGTTCTGGAGTCGTTAAGCTTTAACACTTATTGACCGAACTTCAATAAAATATTTCTTCCCCCAAAATAGGTTTTTAGAACCATTTTTTGACAGTTTAAAGAACGGACAAAACGGTTCTACTAGTTATAAGAAATACACTAATGTCATAACGTGTCACAAATTATGCCAGTCTTTATTGCCGTCTGTCAAATATATGATACCAATCGAAAATAACCTGCTAAAACGGCATTTGTCAACGCTTAGGTTACTCCGCCAAAAGTTCAAATTGTAAAGGTAAATATGTACTTATAGACATAGACAATATGAAATGTGCTCCAGTCTCTGATAATAAAACAGAAAATGAGTTGTTTTTTAATGTTCTGATTGTTGTAACTTTGTTACTTAGTTAAAGTATACATAAACAAAGTTTCAACTATGGAGGTATTAGATCATATACAAATACCTCCATAAAAATACATCTTGCAAATATTTTAAAAGTTATGTTACAGTCGAAGTTAAAACATTTTGCACTTATACTTTTTGGAATAAAATGAAATATAAACTTAACTTATCTGTGTCATTGAATAAAATAAGCGTTAAATTTTTTTTTATATATATATATATATATATATAAAATATATATATATATATATATATATATATATATATATATATATTTTTTATTTTATATATATATATATATATATATATATATATATATATATATATATATATATATATATATATATATATATATATATATAAAAATATATATATATATATATATATATATATATATATATATATATATATATATATATATATATATATATATATATATATATATATATATATATATATATATATATATATATATATATATACAAAAACGCACCGTACTGCGAACATAGGAGGCTCCTGGACGATTTTGGATAAACCCCAAATTTTCTAAAATACCAAAAAATCTTGTGGCTTGCATTTCAATTTCCGTCTCTTTTCCCCTTGGTTGGCTTTTTTTTGGTTGGGACGGGGGGAATGCGGTGATAAATTGGGAAAAGAATTATCTGCCCAGTTTAGTTGTGTACTACGTTTTTATTTTCAGTTAGAGGATGCAGTGTTTGTAGGCAAGTAACAAGAGCCTAGCTAGGGGTCAACCGACTTCGATCTGATTTTTTTTTAAGCCATAAATTTAAAATTATTTTTTTTTCGAGACCGCAACGTTTTTTTTGGGGCTTAAAAACCAAACATTTTTTTCCAAAAAAATAAAATAATTTTTTTTAATAAATAATGAAAAATATTCTTAAAAAAACAATTTAATGTGCATTCATAAAATATAAAAAAAAATCTTTCAAGTTATCAAAGATGCTCAAATAAACCACCTTCTTGAGCCAAAAAAAATTCCAAGATTGTCATAAAAACCCCTTTCCCCGATATTTGCTAGAATGTTAAGGGTAATAATCCTAAAAAAATTCTCAATTTGTAATTGTAATTTTTGTTTTTATTCCCCAAAAAACCCCCTAAATTTCTGATTTTACGTGACCCCAGAAAAAAAAAAAACGTTGGGTGAGACCATGAAGTGGAAATGTCGATTTATCAGTAAAAAAAAATGTTTCTTTTCATTGTTATTTTTCATTTCCATTACATTTTTAAAAAAATTTATTTGTCTAAAATGATCATCGGGGGTTAATTTGTGGGTTTTCTTACTTTGTAGGGGGGTAAAAATTTTTTTTTTAGCACTCTTCCCACTGATTTTTTTTCAAAAATCAACCTGTTCTGCAATTGTATTAAGGGAAAACCCCGTAATTTTTTAACACTTGTCACTACCATAATTTATTTCTTTTTCCCTTTTCCCCGGTTTTTTTTTTGGGGCACTATCATGTTTGGGGGTTTTTTGGGGTTAAAAAAACCAAAGTCAGAAATTTTTTTAAGACTCGGAAAAAGTGGAAATCGGGGGTCGGCTTGGGTTTAAATAAATTAATAAATAATTCCCTAATTCCCCTAACAGGATTTACTTTATACCATTCAAATTTTTTAAATTTTTTCTTTCAGCCCTAAACACCCCTTACTAATAATAATTATTTTTTTAAAAAATTTTTTTGGCGTAAATATTCGACACTGTACAACTATTGCTGTCGAGCGTTCGATACAAAAAAATTTTTCAGAAATAAACGTTTTGGGTTTTTTGCTGGAAGATTATTGATCGATAAGCAATGCGTGGGGTTTTTTTGGGACACCCCAAAACGCCCCAAATTGTCCTATGTTCCAGTACTTCATTTTTAAAATATATATATATATATATATATATATATATATATATATATATATGTTCTGAATTTCTAAATTTTGAAACTTTGTTTTTTAAAGATACATAAACAAATTTTCCCCAATATTAGAATATACAAATACCTCCATAAAAAAACATCTTGCAAATTTTTTAAAAAAATTATGTTACAGTCGAAGTTAAAAAATTTTGCACTAATTTTTTTTTGGAATAAAATGAAATATAAACTTAAATTATTGGCCCCCACAGACATAAAAAATACGTGAATTAAATATATATATATATATATAAAAAATATATATATATATATATATATATATATATATATATATATATATATATATATAAATTCGGCCCCAACGGCCCCCCGTTATCGAATTTTCCCTTTTTTTAGAAAATTAAGGTATTTAAAAAAATATTACGAAATAAATAGATTGTTGGTGCAAAATCTTTAAAATAGGTCAAAAGCTTGTGGCGTTTTCAGGTGCAAAAAACTTCATATAGGAGAAGAAATATTTACATATGAACAGCTTGTAAAACAAAAAGTACCCCTTGACAAAAAAAGACGATGGATGTTTTTAGGCCCCCCATTGCGTTTGTCTATGGGGGGCGCCGGGGCGCCATCCGTTCCCCAAATACTGTGAAAAAAATACTGCCGTGACTGGGGAAGTGGTCGAAAAGTGTAAAAACCGCGCACACAAGGCAAAAAAAATCGATTTACGACGCCAAATATTTATTGTGAAAATTTAGTACAATTATGCTTTTATGCATATTTTGAGGTGCCATTATGTATTTGGGGTTTGACGTTTCCCCGGCCCCCAAACCCAAAACCTACCTACCTACCCACCTATTACTTACTTTTACTATATTGAAAAATAAATTTAAAAAAACTACAAATTATATATTAAAATTTTTTTTAAAAAAAAAACATCAAAAAACACAAATATCATCCCCTTTCATAAAAATTATTCATCATCTTCGTCTTCGACATCGTTTTTCATTTGGTTTGCTACCAAAATATGCTGGCATCGTTAGATTTTTTATTATAACTTCATTAAATGCCGCCATAAGTTTTTTTTTTTTCCCATGTTGACTTATTACAGGATCAGAGTTTAAAAACCAGTGTAATATGTCTGTGTTAGTGTTAATCTTGTAGTTTTTTTTAGTGCATCAGTCTTATATTCTTGTATTCTTTTTTTGAGGCTTCTAATAAAACCCCCGATAACTGGCCCACAGGAAAAAGGAGCGATTCTATAATGTCGCTACTGTGGATAAACTTTTTGGCTGATGCACTTATGGGTACCATCCATACAATTAAATTTTTTTGCGGTTTCTAAGGGGAAAAGGGGGAAAAGTGTCTGTATTTATATAATGGCAACTAGAGATAGTTTTTAAAAAATTTTAAAACCTTTTTCCTCACTTTATCTAGTCCAGAATTTCAGAAACTATGTTGGGTTTTAAAAAAATTTCCCTGCCTGTTCCCCCATTTGTGTTGCCACCCCTTGCTTGGGCTGGTCTACTACTAAGCCCATCTTCTCTAAAAAAAAAATTTTTTATTTTTCCTTCTTTTCTTTAACGGCTTTCAATATAACGCCCCTTTTTAATTGTTTCGGGATCAAATTTTTTTAAACTATATGCAGAAGAAAAAATTGAAGCATCTCAGATGGCATGTAAAAAAATTATATGCCGTACTTTAAAAGGAGATGTATCGGGATCGTTGTAACACTTTGTCCCCAAAATTTTTATGTCTTTCGGGTCACTTTACAAATGTTGCATGCCTGTGATGATTTAGTTTTTGTGAGGACATTGCATGTTTTGCCATCCATCATAGTGAAAAGGAACATGATTAAATTTTATTGTTTTTTTTTTGGAGGCTTATTGTTGTCGGTGTAACAGCGCGCAGCTGTTGTTCGAAAACATCAAATTCTTGTTTAATGGTCTGATTGCTTTCTTTTTTAAGCAAAAAAACCAAAGGGACACCATTTTTTTCGATGAGGGGGAAAGGGGTTTTTTTCCAAAAATCTTTTTTTCTCCTTCATAGTATATAGATTTTTCCCCGAGGAACAACATTTCTTAAGATAATATTTGAACCCAGTATTTTTTGGGTTTTTTGCAAAATGTTGTTTATAAATGTTTTGCCCGCCACTGCCATCTACCCCCCCTTTGTAGTAAACACTAACCTCAAAATTTTTTGGAGGAAGATGAAAGAAAAATTTTTTTCCTTCAAATAATCTGGTAACTGTATGGTTAAGTAAGTTTTTTATAGGAACCCCAGCTTCGATTTCTGATACAGTTATATTTTTCTGGATAGCAATTTAGTTTTTTTTTTCAAGATTTGATTATAGGCAGGATATATATTTGCACCTCTAGCTTTAGCTCCTTTTTTGTACTTTTATATAGCTTTTTTTCATACCCGTGTAAACAAAAAGGGGGGAAGCGCTTCAACGGGTTTTGTATACTGAAAAGGAAGGTTTTTTTTTTGGTTCTGCATTTTTTTTAAACTTTTTGGTGATGACTGGGGGGGTAATTTCATCACTTTACTTTTTCTTTTTTTTAACCCAGATTGGGGTTCAAAAGACAATTGTTCAGGAGAAAGTTTTTGACAATGGTTTGCACATATCTCTGTCTAGAACGCAGGGACGAATCCTTGAAATCCATTTTTGGTCTACCTGGCCCAAGCCCTGGAACCGGTTTTTAGTAATTATTGCTTGGCATCCTTCTTTGTTTGGAAGTTTGATCATGTTTAACCAAACGTGATGATTTTTAATCGTCGCTCATGAATGCGATGGCCTTTTCCATTTTGCAAATAACTTTGCCACAAACACTTTAATTGTCAATTTAACGACTTTTCAAAGCTAGCAGCACATTTTTCGATATTATACTTGTCCAAAATATACTTTAATAATCGTTCAATACATTTAGACGATGATAATTTAAAAACGTTCACTTTTATACCAAAATAGTTCTAATCTTTTTAACAGTTGGCATTTCCACGGAATCAGCTCGACTACCTGTAACAAAAACATTAAATACTCAAAGATGTGCAAAAATGTGCCGATAAAATCAGTTGTCTATTAATAACAACATTAAGACCTATTGATCAACATACATTTTAAGGCGATTCATGTCGGAACTTTTTTAGAAGCATTTACTAATTATTTTTAAAAAAAAAACACGTTTATATTTAGTTATAGATGTATTTAGGTATTTTCTTATCTAAAAATATCAAAATAAGCCGATAATAGGTTAATAATAAAGTACTTTTCTACATGGTAACGTATCCATATTAAAAAAGTTTTCCTTAAGAAAACGGCACATAGACACAATGTATTTGCACTGAGTTTTATACAAGACTGACGGCACGCTTTACAAAAACAAAAGGGTCGAACAAAGGCGGCTTTTGTAAAAGGATTTCGCTCACTAATAAATTTTTTTTTTATAAGTTCTTGTTCGTTGAAGATTTAAGATCATATAGGGTATGAAATAATTATATTTCAGTGAGTTTGATTTTTTTAATTTTGGCGCCGTAAATCGATCATTTTGCCTTGTGTGCAGCGCTCGGAGCTCGAGAATACCGTGAATGCATTGCTGCAACCTAATAAAACTGTTTTGTCGATGGGTGAGTTTACACCATCGCTTAATCCTCATAAGGTAAAAACTACGGTTGCGTCTAAATCACCATCTTTAGCGGAATCTTTATCTAGCTCCAGTCCTTCCGACGTTCAACAGCCCAAGTCTTTGACCAAAATTAATAAAACCTTTTCTGTCAGTAGTGCTGTACTACCGGGGGGTAGTGCTGACCCTAAGACTAGTAGGACGCGGTCGGGTAGTCAGAGAGGGAAGTAGTCTGTGCTGAATTGTATCTATATGCAAATTCTTTTTTTTTGTGTGTATTAAAGTAATATTATAAACATTTTGGGAAGATACTGTAAATATTAGGGGTTTATTGTTTACAGACTTGTGTATAAAAATAATGTGTTTTTTTTTTAACAATAGTTTTGTGTTTAAAAGCATTTCTATTTTTTAACGTAACTTTATCAAACTTTTATACTAAACGTTTTTCTAAATCTTACTTTCTTATTTTAATTTTATTTAAGTAAGCTACATATATATTAAAATTTATTTTAACTATTTTCTTTAAGTGTGTGTGAGTCTTTTTGTTGTTATTTTTACTTTTAAATAATAGGAAAAAGCAATAAAAATTTGGTCATATTAATGCGAGGTTCTCTTCACTGGCTTTAATGAACTTAAAAGCTCAGTAATAAGATAAAGCTTGATGTGGTTGGCATTTGAGACGTGGTTGTCGGGGGACATTCTAGTGGCCTTTTTGATGGAACACTTTGTATCGACAGGATTGAACTCCGTGGAGGTGGCGTTGAATATATGAAACAAAATTGTCTGTGGGGTTTTTGGATCCAATATTTGTATCCAGTGGTGAACTGGTTGCTAATGCCAGTGTTCTTCCCGAAAAAACATATCCGATCATAAATGACGGTTTGTGAGCTCAGTATTAAGGTGAGTAAATTTGAGCCTAAACTTTTACTTATAGAGACTTTAAATTTTTGTTACCCCGCTTTTTGCCAGGACCTAGTTCGTAAGCCATGGAATAATATTCTATATGAGAGGGACATTGACAAAAGGTGGAAATCATGTCGAACATTATTACAGATTTGTTTAATTATGCCCCCAAAGAACTGAGTTACGCGCCGGCTCCTTGGTTGACGGATGGAATAAAGATTTTAATGAAGCAAAGAGATAAGGCACTAACTGAATATAAGGCCAATAAAACGGAGGAAAACTGGAACAATTACAAGCGTTAAGAAATGATACACTTATGAGTGTTGACCAAAAGAGAGCTCATATTGGTCGGGTGGTTGGTGAGGGTAACAGCAGAAAAACTTGGGAAGCTTTGAGAGAACTTAATATGGGAGGTAGCAAGAATGTTACAATACGAAAGCACTTTTGGATGTAAATAAAATAAATGAATATTTTAATTCCGTTTTTATGAATGGTGACTGTAGTAAGATGGTGGCTTATTCAAAAAAAAACAAAATTTAATAATTCTTTCAAATTTTCTTGAGATTAGCTACTATCGACGATATATATCTGCTATAAAAAAACAAAATCAAATGCATCGGTTTCGATGGGATATCCTTGTCAATGCTAAAGTACTGCTGCCCTTTTATTCTTCCTTACATAACCCATGTCGTTAATGTCTGCCTAGAAAATGGATATTTTCCTAAGGCGTGGAAGATCTGCATTCAGCCGGTTCCCAAAAATGGTTTCAGAGGGCTTTGCGGTTTGCGTCCGATAAGTTTTTGGTATTGTCCAAGATATTGGAAAAAATAGTCTATGGCCAAACTAATACTTTTTGTAGGGAAAGTGTTATTCCCAATCACAACTGGTTTACAAAAAGCACACACTGCTACCGCACTTGCCAATGTTTTTGACAATATCGTGGCCGATTTGGATGCGGGAATGGTTGCGCCTCGTTTTGCTGGATTTTTCGAAAGCTTTCGACACTTTAAATCATGAGCTGCTTTGATCGCTTGCCCACCGGATTTGATAACATTGGGTCAAATTTTTTAATTTACCTTTCCGAAAGGTCACAGAGAGGGTGCTGCAGGAGCAAATGTCATCTTTGTTGCCTGTAGTATCAGGTGTACCGCAAGGTTCGATACTGGGTCCCTTCGTTTTTGATATACTGGCAGATTTTTGAAACAGATAGAGTTTGGCTCGTATCAAGCATATGCTAATATTCAATTAAAATATGTTTTTCCCCTATGAACATCATATTTGAGTATAGATGAACAGAGAGCTAAATATTATAAATGACCATCAAAAAACACAACCTTTTATTAAACCCCAAAAAGTCACAGGTTCTTTACTTTGGTGGGGGCAAGGCTGTCGCCTTAGCGAGAGGGTGAACATAAATTTAATGGACAAACCGTGGGAGGGTAAAATCAGCGAAACGTTGGGGTCATAAAGATGGTGGTCTCAAATTTGATGAACATGTTAACTCCCTCATTAGAAAGGCTTACTGCAATTTAAGAATTATATATGCCAATCGGGAGATTCTATCCAAGAAACTTAAAGTTATGCTTGTTGAAACCCTGGTACTTTCATATTTTAATTACTGTTCATTTGTTTATGGTCCGTTTTTGACTATACATATCGGAAGAAGGATTCAACGGGTTCAAAATTCATGTTGTCGTCTTTTTGGTTCCCCAAGTTTGATCATGTATCAGAAAGTATCAGGGATTTGAAATGGCTTAATATGGCGAATAGAAGACGGTTGCAGTTTGCTGTTTTCTTGCATAAAATTATGACCTCTGGTTCCTGATACCTGCGCGCAAAACTAAAGCACGCGACACCCTTCAAATAGAACTATACGCAATGGGAGTATGTTGGCGGAAGAGATATATAAAGGTTTGTTTCGGAATGGCTTTACATCAAGCTACAAATCTTTAAAAAATTACCAAACGATATTAAATCTTTAATTTAGGTTTTGGAGGAATACGAGCATCTCTTTTCAATCACAATAGTTTTAGGCATCCGCATATTATTCTTTAGTTGCTTGAATATGTGTGTGTGTAAGTGTGTAATTGAGATTTATTGAATCTATTATATTATCTTATTTTTATTTATTAGTTATATTTGTAAATGTTTGTATTTTTTTAATATTGTGAGAACTCCAGCCGGGGGGGTTTTATGGTGGAGTAGCCGATTACTAATTGGCTAAATATCGCCTAATATGGCTGGCTGTGATAGGGTTGATTTACAAACGATCTTATAGATGTAATTACCTAACTATTATTATTGTAACCTTATATTAATAAAAGACGATTATTATTATTATTACTATTATTATTATTATTTATATATATTTATATATACACATTTATATATATATATATATATATATATATATATATATATATATATATATATATAATATATATAATATAAAATATATATATATATATATATATATATATATATATATATATATATATATATATATATATATATATATATATATATATATATATATATATATATATATATATATATATATATATATATATATATATATATATATAAAATATATATATATATATATATATATATATATATATATACAGTAAAGCGCACGTACTGCGAACATAGGAGGCTCCTGGGGGTTTTGGATGTACCCAATTCTAAAATACCAATAATAATTTTGTGGCTTGTATTTCAATTTCCGTCTCGTTTCTCACGTGGTTCATTTTTGGTTGGGACTGGTGGGGAGTGCGGTGATAAATTCGGAAGAATTATCTGCCCAGTTTAGTTCTGTACTACGTTTTTATTTTTAGTAAGAGGATGCAGTGTTTATAGGCAAGTAGCAGGAGCTAGCTAGCGTCAACCGACTTCGATCGGATTTCTTATCAGCCATAAATTTAAAATTAGTTGCTTACGGGACCGCAACGTTTGCTAGGTCTTAAGAACCAAACAGTTTTTCCTAATAAAATAAAAGAATTTTCTCAAATAAATAATGGAACGTACAAGATATTCTTAAAAAATAAATTAATGTGCATTCATAGAATAAAAAGAAAAAACTCTTGAAGTATCGAAGATGCTCAAATAAACCACCTTCTTGAGCCAAACAATAAACAAGATTGTCATAAAACGCCTTCTGACATTTGCTAGAATGCTGAGGGTAATAATCCTAAAAGAATTTTCAATTTATAATTGCAATTCTTGTAGATTATTAGCCCTATTCTCCTGAAACCATAAATTTGTGATTTTACGTGACCCAAGAAAAAAATCATTATTTTCCATTTCCTTACAGTTTCACAAAATTGCATTCGTCTAAAATGATCATCAGAGAAAATTTCATAGGTTTTTCTTACTTTGTAGGATCGGTATCCATTTTTCTCAGCACTCTACCCACTGATCTTCTGCCAAATTAACCTGTTTTGCAATTGTATTAATGAAAATTGTAGGATTTTTAATAACACTTGCCACTACCATAATTTCCTTCATTTTCCTTTCTGTTGTTTTCTTCTGGGACACTATCATGTTTATGTTTTTTTGGAGATAACAACCAAATGTCAGAAGGTTTTTAATGACTCGGTGAATAGTGGAAATCGTGGAGTCGGCCTGGTTGGAAATAAATTAATAAATAATTCCTAATTCCCCTAACAGGATTTTCACGGTGATACCATTTAATAATTTTAATTTTCTCTTCCAGTTCGTAAACATCCATTATTAATAATTATTATTTTTTTAAAAAAAACTTTGGTCGCAAATAATCGACACACTAAAACTTTAGCTGTCGAGCGTTCGATAGTAAAGAATTATTTCAGGAATAAACGTATTGAGTTCGCTTTGCCGGCCGACGCGCGTCTTATGAATTTGTTTACCGAAAATTATGATCGATAAGCAATGCGTGCGGTGTTTTTAGGTACATCCAAAATGCCCAGGATTGAAACTCTATGTTCGCAGTTGTCTGCGCTTTACTGTATATATATATATATATATATATATATATATATATATATATATATATATATATATATATATACTATATATATATATATATATATATATATATATATATATATATATATATATATATATATATATATATATATATATATATATATATATATATATATATGTATATATATATTATATATTATTATATATATATATATATATATATATATATATATATATATATATATATATATATATATATATATATATATATACAGTAACGCACCGTACTGCGAACATAGGAGGCTCCTGGCGATTTGGATGTACTCCAATTCTAAAATACCAATAATAATTTTGTGGCTTGTATTTCAATTTCCGTCTCGTTTCTCACGTGGTTCATTTTTGGTTGGGACTGGTGGGGAGTGCGGTGATAAATTCGGAAGAATTATCTGCCCAGTTTAGTTCTGTACTACGTTTTTATTTTTAGTAAGAGGATGCAGTGTTTATAGGCAAGTAGCAGGAGCTAGCTAGCGTCAACCGACTTCGATCGGATTTCTTATCAGCCATAAATTTAAAATTAGTTGCTTAGGGGACCGCAACGTTTGCTAGGGTCTTAAGAACCAAACAGTTTTTCCTAATAAAATAAAAGAATTTTCTCAAATAAATAATGGAACGTAGAAGATATTCTTAAAAAAATAAATTAATGTGCATTCATAGAATAAAAAAAGAAAAACTCTTTGAAGTTATCGAAGATGCTCAAATAAACCACCTTCTTGAGCCAAACAATAACCAAGATTGTCATAAAACGCCTTCTGACATTTGCTAGAATGCTGAGGGTAATAATTCTAAAAGAATTTTCAATTTATAATTGCAATTCTTGTAGATTATTAGCCCTATTCTCCTGAAACCATAAATTTGTGATTTTACGTGACCCAAGAAAAAAATCATTATTTTCCATTTCCTTACAGTTTCACAAAATTGCATTCGTCTAAAATGATCATCAGAGAAAATTTCATAGGTTTTTCTTACTTTGTAGGATCGGTATCCATTTTTTCTCAGCACTCTACCCACTGATCTTCTGCTCAAATTAACCTGTTTTGCAATTGTATTAATGAAAATTGTAGGATTTTTAATAACACTTGCCACTACCATAATTTCCTTAATTTTTCTTTCGTTGTTTTCTTCTGGGACACTATCATGTTTAGGTTTTCTTGGAGATAAACAACCAAATGTCAGAAGGTTTTTAATGACTCGGTGAAAAGTGGAAATCGTGGGAGTCGGCCTGGTTGGAAATAAATTAATAAATAATTCCCTAATTCCCCTAACAGGATTTTCACGGTGATAACATTTAATAATTTTAATTTTCTCTAGCCAGTTCGTAAACATCCATTATTAATAATTATTACTTTATTAAAAAAAAACTTTTTGGTCGCAAATAATCGACACAGTAAAACTATAGCTGTCAAGCGTTCGATAGTAAAGAATTATTTCAGAAATAAACGTATTGAATTGATCGCTTGGCCGGCCTACGCGCGTTCAATAAATTGTTTGCTGGAAGATTATTGATTGATAATAAAATAAGCAATGCGTGCGGCGTTTTTAGGTACATCCAAAATCCTCCAGGATCGTCCTATGTTCGTACTGCTCTGCGCTGTTGTATATATATATATATATATATATATATATATATATATATATATATATATATATATATATATATATGTATATATATATATATATATATATATATATATATATATATATATATATATATATTATATATATATATATATATATATATATATATATATATATATATATATATATTATATATATATATATATATATATATATATATATATATATATATATATATATATATATATATATATATATATATATATATATATATTATATATATATATATATATATATATATATATATATATGAGTCGTATAGATGAAACCCGCCAACTGCACCAGTCATTTAAATACATATTCCGCCAGGTCAATTTCAACCAATAGATGCATTCGAAAGTATCAAGATGATGATCGAAATTTGCACACATTTTTATTGCTTTTAGTTTCAGTATTTAAGATTTTCTTTGATGCAAGATTTGCTTTTTGATTTTTAAGTGCATAATGGATTTACTGAAAATTAAATTATGCCAAACTCATTAATTTCCAATTTAACTGTGCCAAAACTTTTATTTTAGAAAAGACAGATAACATTGTTACCGTTTGCGGCAAAATTAATTATAGGAACGATTGTGAAGTTGCAAAAGTCATTATTAAACCTTGTAAAACAGTTCTTGTGCTAAATCTTGATACTATTCCATTCGGTGGATCTGTAGCGAATTCGTATATATATATATATATATATATATATATATATATATATATATATATATATATATATATATATATATATATATATATATATATATATATATATATATATATATATATATATATATATATATATATATATATATATATATATATATATATATATATATATATATATATATATATATATATATATATATATATATATATATATATATATATATATATATATATATATATATATATATATATATATATATATATATATATATATATATATATATATATATATATATATATATATATATATATATATATATATATATATATATATATATATATATTTTTGAGTCGTATAGATGCAAAACCCGCCAACTGCACCAGTCATTTAAATACATATTCCGCCAGGTCAATTTCAACCAATAGATGCATTCGAAAGTATCAAGATGATGATCGAAATTTGCACACATTTTTATTGCTTTTAGTTTCAGTACCGTTAAGATTTTCTTTAGTAGTGCAAGTATTTGCTTTTTTTGATTTTTTAAAGTGCATAATGGATTTACTGAAAATTAAATTATGCCAAACTCATTAATTTCCAATTTAACTGTGCCAAAACTTTTATTTTAGAAAAGACAGATAACATTGTTACCGTTTGCGGCAAAATTAATTATAGGAACGATTGTGAAGTTGCAAAAGTCATTATTAAACCTTGTAAAACAGTTCTTGTGCTAAATCTTGATACTATTCCATTCGGTGGATCTGTAGCGAATTCGTTAGGGAAACATTATGGAAATGAGTGGAGAGAGTTGTCAAATTTTAAATTCTACAAAGAAACAAATACTTGTTTGACCAAGCACCAGTAGCTATGCAAATGCCGCTACAAAATGATAGTGATATTGCTTGCTGCCAAAATAATGACCATCTTGGAGTAGACCTTGTTTTAAGGATTTAGATTAATAAAATATGTTACAAAATTGGTTTTTTCTTTTAAACTGAAGTTTCTTATTTTTGTTTTAAATAATTCTTCAATATTAAAACTCATATTTTTTGTTACATGCTTAATAAAAGTTTCATATTAAAAATGTGTTACAAATTTCGTGAAGTTTAAATGCAAAATCCGCCGAGTCAACTTTAGAATATCGAATAATAATTCACCCAACTGGTTTAGATTTTTAAATTATACCTTTTCTTGTTAAGAAAGTACACAACTGTATCATAAAATTAAAATGTACCCAATAATTTAAATACTTTTCTTACTGAACGTTTTCCTCGATTATCTCAAAAACTGTTAAAAGTCACTTGGCGTCAAGCATGTGTTTCAAAAAATTTTAAAGGGGATATTACAACCAAAAAACATACGCGTTTTCTTGGACAGTGAAGCTGCACTGAAAGCCTAGAATTCCCATAATTTTTTATCCAAGATCACGATGGGGTGCCTGACGACCTAAAAGAACTTGCCGCCAGGAACAACAGGATTGAACTTCTTCGGGTTCCTGGACACACGAGAATAAAAGGTAATGAGAAAATCATGAACTAGCATCATCTCAACGGCTCAAAGTCAGTCCTTATCGGATTATCAAAACATATGCTGAAGACAGCAAGGGAGATGATCTCAAAAATAACATCATCAAATATCATCCGTCACCTGGTCAAAATCATGCGAACGCAGCGCTAGCTAACAGCTAAGGTCCTTCCTCTGGGGCGCACTCAGTTGAGAGAAGTAATAGGACTCCTGTCAACTAAAGAACCACTTACCCAAAATGGGCATACATAACGGTCTTGCAACGTGCAGGCTTTACGGGGAGAAGGAACTGTAATGCACTGACATACAAAAGACATATACCGTTCGGAAATATACAGAGCGGAATCCCACTTCCGCATGAACATCTTGGTAGAAATCCAGTAGACCTGATAAAGGAAAGCAGACTTCTATAACCAAAAGGAAAAAAACCAATAGGCTGCAGTGCAAATATGGGCACGCGACCAACCCAGCTTAAACCAACCAATTAATATTATATTATTATTATTATACTGTTAATAAACAACCCCTTACTTCACTTTAGAAACCCACAATACGTTAGTACGTAGGCTTTTAAAATTTAAGAATTGTCCCAGCAACAATAATATTTTTAAGCACTGATGATATGCTGCAGTTGCTTGTTGCAGAAAATTTGGAAAAAACACTTTTTTGTTTTCTACAATCCCCCCTTATTTTGCGATAATGTTTTGATAAACCAGACTTGTAAATAGTATTTAATAAACACCTATTTTTTTAAATATGGACCTTTTTATAAAGTAATTTATAGTTTTTTTAAGTTTTATTACTAATATTATTTTTATATCATTATTTTTTTTGTAGGTTTCTTTTTAGTTGCACAAAACACGAGAGTCATAAACACAAAAATTATGAATTTTATTAAGGAAAACAATAGATATCCTTGGCTACTTTACCTTACTCAAAAAAGTTTATTTTATCAACATATTTGACTTAATTGAAAAATCATGGTTAGATCTTATACTTTGTTAGTCATAATTAGTTTTTGGCCGGGTGCAAAAGTAATATAATTTAAGAATATAACTGATTTTAATGTATTTTTTTCTTAAAATACTTAAAATAATTTTATTTACTACGAACTACTTAAATTATGAGGAGAGAGAGAGAGAGAGAGCGAAAGAAAGAATGATCCATCTAGTCTTGTGGTCATAAATGAATCCATAACTGGATAAACTCTTCTTTTTGAGCTACAATAAGTTTAACCAATATTTATAAAGTGTAAATTTAACTGCCTGTACCACATAGTTCAAATCTTGCATTTTTTTCTCTACTATTTTAATTTTTAAATAATACCAACTTAAAGAACACAACATACTTAACTTATTGCATTTTTACTAGAGTTAAGTTTTTAGTTTAGTATTAATATTGCAGTAATAAGAATAAATGATAATATATTAAAAAAATACATATAAACCATTACTTAAACCTCTAATTTATTACATTTTCATCGAGACTACTAAAATTTAATTTCGTAGATCAATAATGATTATGTAATTAGGACTGAAGCAAACATGCTGCAACCTTACACTTGGAAATGTTGACGAAATGGTGAACGTCTGAAATAATAGTCTAACAATATTGTGTGGAAATTATACAGACAGCAGACAGGTCCACTGTAGTAGAAACATAGGAAACACTTGATACAATGGATGCACACACAGCTCGGGCAACTTTGCAATACATAGCCGAATAAAATACTTGTATTTTATTGTGATGTAACTATACTTTCTTTTTATTTTAGTATAATATTTAAATAATTGGAATTTTTTGTAGATTGTTGCATCTTAATTTCTTTTAGCATGTAATAATTATCCTAATTTCTTTTATTATGTAATAATTGACATTTAATTTATTAATAAAGTACACATAAATCTAAGTAATGCCCACCATTTTAAGTCAAGTAGTTTTATTTAAATAATATAAATAAATTGTGTAAACTACAAGTTAATATGACTTGAATAGTCACAGAAAATGGCCTTAAGAGGTATTTTTTGTGCAGTAACATGGATTTGAATGCGGTTTCTTGCATTCAATTCGTATGAACATATAGAAACTTTGTGAATAAATTTAACTAATGGGAAATGAATAACTGCATTTGTGCCTTATAAACATGCATTTTAAAATTAGCAATTATAAAAAAATTATAACTAGGTAAATAATGATGAAAATGGGCTCGAATTTGTTACTCAGGGGTTTTCGAGGTCGCTAAGGATGGTGTAAACGTCATCTTCTAAAGTTTTACAACAAATCCTGCTAATGTCAGTCAAACTGTGGTAAAACTCCAGGTAACGTTTACACTATCCTTAGCGCGCACCAGGTACTGCGTAGACCCTTGCCAATGTCATATTCGGCATGTCAGCCACCTTAAAAACCCCCGAGTATCAAATTCTCATTTCCATCATTATGTACCCAGTTATACATTTTTTATACCTAACTGCAAACCTTAAAATGCATTTTTTAATGCAGAAATAAAGTTTTTCTATTCCAATAATTCAATTTGTTTACAAAGTTTGTAGACGTCGATACGAATCAAATAAAAACCGCATTCAAATCCATTTTACTCCACAAAAATACCTCGTGCATGACTTCGTTTCCTTGACTAACATTTTTTCTACCCAAATCTAGCAAACTAAATTATTGACAAACAAGAGACTTAAACTAAATGCATACAAAAATTATCCAAAAAAGCTGTAATAACTTGGTTCAAATTAGAATTATTAAAAAAATGATAAATGGTAAATTTTCTAACCTTAAAAAACAAAATATTTTTGACATTTAAAAATCGATTTTAAAATGCACGGCGCCAATGAGTATTTCTAGGGATATTTTATTAAATTTTGTGCAACCTCTGAATAGGCAACCCGCAACATTTTGGTCACGTGGTGTACAGACATTAATGAAGACCCTGTATATATATATATATATATATATATATATATATATATATATATATATATATATATATATATATATATATATATATATATATATATATAAAAATTATTTTATTCTTGGGTATAGCTTTTTTTTAATTAAAAATTTATAATTAAAACGAATTATTCCAAACAGTTATTGACTTTTCGCTCATCGAGGTGAGCTTTTTCAAAATGAATTGTTGTCGGGAATTACCTACAATATACGTTTTTCAATCACGTAAAAATGTTTTACAGATATTCTACTCAAAAAATCAATCACAAGACAGTTTAACGATACCTTTAAAATTAAACTAATTAATCACTTAACTGTACGCACCTCGAAATTGATTGTAGTAGTAGTAATTTTATGATAAAGGAAAAGAAAAAAGAAAGAAGAGGAATAAGGAAAACTAACTCACCCACCCAGAACTCAAAACGTAGGTTAAGACTTCACGAATCCTTTAAAGGGCAAGTGGGGTGGTACCGCCTCAGGCGAGGAAAAGCTCCTCTACCTCCTATTGGCATTCATTTCTTTAAAGAAATTTTTGTTTTTCCAAGATTTTGATGTAATTTTGCTGGCTTAAGCTTAAGCTAACAGAAACACAAAATAAAAAAATATTTTTGCTAAATTAATAACACTAATTGAATTGGTTTACCAAGGAGCCCAAATGGGTGGCGTGCCTAAAACATAAAAAAAATAATTTTCAAAAAATTGCTAAATTAAGCGATTATCACTTATAAAGCTAGGTATACTAGGAAGCCTTAAAAGAGCCTAGCTAAAACATCAAAAAACTTAAGGTATTTTCTTCAAAAAATTGGTGTATGGTATTGCCAACTATGATTATCTTGAAAAAGTGAGCGCAAAAAAATACGGAAGTTGCAGAGCCTGAAAAGGGCCTAAAAATAAAGCATGCATATTGTTTTAGAAATGATTTGTTATTCGGAGATGCTGATGTGGTTCTACTAGCTTAACCTTAAGCTAGCAATTAAGCGAGTATTATCGTTGAAAATAAATGTACAGGGTTTTTCCTTATAATTTGGCATGATTTTAAAGGTAAATTTTGAAGGAATACAAAAAAGTGAGTTATACAAAAGTTTAAGGATTTTTTATAAACATTTTAGATATATTTAGAAAAACAACTGACAATCGGAAAATATGATAATGAGGAATATGTTTTTTTAATGGACACCCTATATTTTATTGAAAACATAAAATTTTCCCGTTTTTTCCGTTTTAGAAGTTTATAATGAGTCTATGTTTGGTTAAGCAGTTTTGTAAAAATTGGACTTCAAATTTTTATTTTATATGCCATGGAGTACCCCTCCTTGGGTCCAGTAAGCCATGAAATACAAATAGAACTTGTGTTGGATCCACCTTAACAAAACAAATGAACAGTGGCGGCTCGTGGTCAATCTTTCGGGGAGGTCATTAGTTAAACTTTCAAATGCATATGGCTTAACTGATTTTTGGTTAAAAACAATTTTAGGCATTTTATTTCATACAGACGTTTACTTCAAAGAAAAAAACAAAAAAGAAAATTCAAAAATAAATGATTTCTAAAATAATATTCACGGACATCTGTTTAAACAGAAAGATTGCACAACATATTCTAAAAAAAAATCTTACACCCGACAGTAAGTAATATCGCTATGCCAGAGGTATGACGGCAACATATAGAATTAAAAGAAACATATAGGTTAAAAATAAGCATATATATATATATATATATATATATATATATATATATATATATATATATATATATATATATATATATATATATATATATATATATATATATATATATATATATATATATATATATAAAAAATAAAAAAGGTTACCTAACTTACCTAAATAGTCATAAATTTTAGTTCAATCCTTCTGTCTTTGGCACTTGCAAAATGATTGATTACTTCATTGTAATTTACAATATTATTTATAAAGGCCTTTTCAATACTTAACATGGACAACGCAGAGAGTCTACCTTCCCACATTGTGTTGCGTAAAAATGTCTTTATTCTATTTAATGTAAAGAAGCATCTCTCGCTGTCTACAGTTGTCATCGGTAACGTACACAAAATTGTCAACAAATGCACTCTTTCCAAATTTACATTACAAAAACATACACCAACAATCCAACAAAAAATAAATTCTTAAAATCGTATATAATCCATTCTATAATAACCGTATAACAAACAAACACCTTGAAAAATGCGTAATTTTCCTCTTCGCGGCTGTTGACCCAGAAACAAACAAAATCGACCATTTGTAAATTAGATCGGGAAAACTCGACTCGGCTCCGTTTAAAACAATGCGGTCAATGAAGGCAGGCAGCCCGGTTTTTGGCCAACAAACGAAACCACTGATCTGGAGATCACTGCGCGAAGCTTGTGGAATCCAGTAATCGATCCACAAGTTTATATGCTTAGAATAACAAAGGAAAATTTAAAATATTGGAAAAAAATAGTTTTTTTCATTTATATTATTATTATGTTTTTGTTCGGAAATATTATTCAAAAATATTGGCAGGTCATTGACCAAATGACCCAATGGAGGAGCCGCCACTGCAAATGAATGGATGTATTTTGTACTCAAAGGCAAAATATTGCCCACTCTTACTATAAAAACGTGTATGCACTTGTATTGTTTATATTATATCAATTAATTTGTTTTGTTACCTGTCGGTAAGCGGGATTTAACATAGAGGTTCTGTTTGGCTTTCACAGCTCACTAGACCTAAGGAGGAGTGCTTTATTGCATTTTAAATTGAAAATTTAAAGTGAAATTGTTAAAAAACTGCTTATCCAAACATAGGCATGTTATACAGTGTGCCTTGGGGGGAATGGATCTGCCACGATAGATAGAAAACGGTTAAGGGGAAAGTTTTTGGACAAATGTTGAAGCTAATCCCGTTTACTACATGGTTTTATCTATTTAGGTTTTTGATAAATTTTGAAAAAACCTGAAACATGCATTTTTGAAAATCGGCCATATTTTTTTTATGAGTGAAAATTTTTCAAATCTGTAAAAACTTCTTCAAAGCAACTTTTTTTGTAGAATATGACCGAATAGTCAATTTTTATTTTCTACGTTTCGGGTTTTTAGAATCATCATCAACTTTATTTTTTCATATGGGCGCCATATTGGATTTTTACGCAGCTAAATAGTGCCTTTTATTCTGATTTTAACAATGTATAACATGTTATAATTTAAGAGTTAATAACCTCATTTATTTTAAAAAACAAATATTTTCTCAGTTGGCCTTGATTCCGGCGAACGTCATTTTTTTTGTAAACAATAAAATATTAGTAATTGGAAAAATAGATAAGCTGAACAGATATTTTACAAAAATGGTTTTCGCGAACATAGCTATAACGTTAATACCGTGTTACAACAAAACTACACGTAATAAGTTAATTGAAACAAGTGAAAACAAAAACAATGAAAAGTGGCTAAACTAATATTCCTACCAAAATGAAGATGTAAAATAACGACCTAAAATTCAAAATGTTGTCCATATTTCTCAACATATTAACGATATTTTTTTAAATAGTCCTAACTACCCTATGAATGGTTGACTTAGGTATGTGGAATTCTCTATCAACATCCCTGGCTGAAGATGTTGGATTTTCTTTAAAATGTTGGTTAACTGCAGCATCTCGTCGATTTTCTTGAACGTACTTCTTGGGTCGTGGTTTTTTAAAACTTCCGAATTTAAGCAAATTTGTAACCAGTTTTTGAAAGTATGTTAGTTTAGGATGCTGCCTTTCAGGAAAATTGTCGAAATACGTTTGCGCAGCTATATTAACATTTCTATTGCTTTGGAAATAACGTTGCAAAATATCAAGTTTTTCTTTAAATAATTAACCATTTTACAAAGTTGAAAAAATTTTAATAACGTACCCGATCTAACTTGATAATGACGCTAGATGACATTTGCCGGAATCAAGGCCAACTGAGAAAATATTTGTTTTTTGAAATAAATGAGGTTATAAACTCTTAAATTATAACATGTTATACATTGTTGAAATCAGAATAAAAGGCACTATTTGGCTGCGTAAAAATCCAATATGGCGCCCATATGAAAAAATAAAGTTGATGATGATTCTAAAAACCCGAAACGTAGAAAATAAAAATTGACTACTCGGTCATATTCTACAAAAAAAGTTGCTTTAAAGAAGTTTTTACAGATTAGAAAAATTTTCACCCATAAAAAAAATATGGCCGATTTTCGAAAATGCATGTTCCAGGTTTTTTAAAATTTATCAAAAACCAGAATAGATTAAACCATGTATTAAACGGGATTAGCTTACTAACGTAATTGTCCAAAACTTTCCCCATTTAACCGATTTTCTATCTATCGTGGTTCCAAGATCCCCATACATTCCCCACCAATTTGGGACACACTGTATATATTTGATAAGGAAAAAACGCGAAGATTTTAAAGTTTCAATAAAATGCACGGTGTTTCATTAAAACAAATACTTCCGATTTTTCTATTTTCCGATCGTCAATTGTTTTTCTAAATGTCATCTAAAATTTTCATAAAAAGTCCTAAAACTTTTTTGTATTCCTTTAAAGAATACCTTTGAAATATGCCAAATTATAGAGAAAAATCCATTTACTTAGAAGCCCAAAAAGAGCCTAAAATGCGTACTTTAAACAAGAAGAAAGACCAGATAAACTTATTTCAAAAAATTTGAGTGTGGTACTGCCGACTATGATTCTTTTGAAAACAGGAAGAGCAAAAAAAAAAAACGGTGGTTACAGAGCCCAAAAAAAACCTTAAAATATAAAATGCATTTTGTAAAAGAATTGTTTTTTTATTCGGAGGTATTGATGTAGTTCTATTGGCTTAACCTTAAGCTAAAAGAACCACAACGAAAAAAAAAAAAACTAAATAAGGCGATTAACAGTTACCAAACAAGGTACACTAGTGCGCCTAAAATGATGCTAAATAAAAAGAATATTCCTACTTATTTTAAAATTATTTTTATTTATTGAAATATTACACAATCTTGTGGTATATGATTCGCTTTTAAAAAATATGATTTTTTAAGATCCTTATGTTTTAAAATTCTAATAAAATGTATGCCAGTTAGGAGCCAAAAAAGACCCTAGAAATATGGGCCCAGGCAGTATTTGTTTTTAATGTTAGACAGGTATTCTTCTTTTCGGTTGTCTGTGGAAGATTGGAAACTATGATGCTGTGATGGATAAACAAACATAATTAATTTATGGAACTTTAAAAAAATAAATATGCCTAACAGAATTGGTGTAATCTTTAACCATGCGACACATATTTCGTTAAATTACTTGTAACGTTTTTTACATAATTTCTAGTACCAAAATTCATCTATAAATAAACCTTTTAAAAAACTTAAAACTATTCTCTATACTTAGAAGTTACTCATCCTTCTTATAAAACCCTTTTCAATTTACTAAAACAAGAACTTAATCGAAGCACAAAGTTTGCATAAGTTAATGAAGTCTTTCGAACTTTCGAAGCCAACTTCTCTCCTTTATAAAGCACCGATGAGAAATAAAAGCTCGTCATCAATATCAAAGAAAACAAACTTGCGTGCACAGCTAACCCGATCTTCTTTTGTTCTATTCAAATAAATTTTCTCTACAAATCAACAGAAACTACAAACAACTAGAGAGCTAAAAATTAGACCCTAGTCCTTGAGACGGTTTTGTTTAACCTAATAAATAACCGCTTTTGTGTTTTGGGTTATAAGTCCTATATGATAAACCACGTAAAAAAATTCTAAGCTCTGATTTAAAAATATGCAGCTTTGCAAATTTGGAAAATGGAATTCAAAATTAGCTCAATCAGGGCCGCCGCACAGTGACTTTTTCAAAATCTAGCTGAAATTAAATCAAAATTTGACTCTCCTATAATTCATAAAATATTTATACAGTAATGTTTTTGTACGCCTGCATATTACGGGATGATATATATCGAATTCGTCACTTTTTATATAAGAATTTATTTTTGGAAATAGCATCAGTTTGTGCAATGTTGTAAATTTACCGCTAGTCCTTAGATAAATTCCATTTACTTCTTAATATTCTAAACGCTTTTACTGAAAAGGTAAGTGTATTTTTTTATTCATTTCATTTTATTTAGTTTACAGTTACTTTTTTTTTTAATTAAAAATATTAACGTATTTATTATCTCTTTAAGTTTGAAAACTCCAGATTCAATTGGATTCGATTTAATTTTTTTTTCCATATAACTTAGCATATTTAATTTTAATTTATCGTAAATTTGACTGCCAGAAAGTGCCAGTAATTAATATACAATATAATTTCAAGTAACATGACCAAATCAAAGAAAGAACGGTTGATAATTTATAACTGAAAAACCGCAAGAGATAGAAAACCCAAATTTTGCACGTTATTTTTCCTTAATAGGCTTAACTTACCGTCATTCATAATTTTTTAACAAATTAGCCAGTGGCGAACAATTTAGAGGGGGTCAAGGGTAAATTGTAGTAAAGCTTTTATACAATGGATAATTTTTTTGTTGACCCTGTATCTTAAAAGTTCGCTGATTTTTTCCATAAAAAAATAATTCTTTTTTTTTTTTTATTTAACGGACTGTTTTTGAGTTATTTTAATTAATTTTTTGTGTACCTTGCAAGGAAAAAAAATAAATTAAACAAAAATATTACTTTTTTTTGGTAAATAATTAGTTTCTTATTATTTAATTTACCGGATTATCTTAAAATAATACTTAAAATAAATAATTTAATCGGTTTGTTTTCATTTTTTTTTGTTACAAAAATTACCATTACATTGTATTGACCAAATTCGCGTAGTACGATATCAATATGCTCAAAAAACGAAATAACACAAGACACATTTTTTAGGTAAAATTTACTAAAATTTCATAATATATCAAAAAACCCAAATACAGTGCTACACAAAAGTTTTATCGTGTCTTACCCCTTTACCTCTAAAATGCTACGCGCCTAGTTAAATTTTTTAAATATTATAACTGACAGTTAGTTAAGACCAATAAGCTAAACAAATGTGCAAAATTTGTTTTTTTTAACTCCAATGTTTTTTTATTTATTAATTAAAAACTTTATTTTGGGGTACCAAAATAAAAGGGCGTAGCTCGCTTAGGAAGCATTTCCGACCTGTAGTTTATATAAAACTTTTTAATTGTTTTTAGTCGTAAAATACGCTTTCGAAGTTTTCCATTTAAAAAATGGGACACCCTCTATATATCTATGATTTACACAAAAATAATGAAGTATTTATTGCCTTTTTAAAACTAATACAGCCTATACTCTGTTTCATTGCAAGCGATAGTAATAAAATTTTACGGAATGGCTTAAGAATCGTAAACCATAGGTGCGCTGGTATATGTATCTTTTTATATTTATATATATATATATATATATATATATATATATATATATATATATATATATATATATATATATATATATATATATATATATATATATATATATATATATATATATATATATATATATATATATATATATATATATATAGGGTCCCAGCTCACCTCCCGTCTTATGTAGCTCATTTTTATCACTGTAAAATTTTCATATTTTGCAGACGTTATCTTTAACCTACGGTCCCAGAAAAATAATTTTGGTTATACAGGGTGTCGAAAAGTGTACGTCACGATGGTGCATTTTTTTAAATGGAACACTGTGTATTTTTTTTTATATATTTAGGTACCCTTTTAGTCAATATCTTCCCTAAAATTTTGTTAACATCGGTTCAGTAATTTGAAAAAAATAAAAAAATAAAAAAACTGTTTTTCACCATTGTATTTAAAAATGAATAAAATACCCATTAGGCTTGATTAATAGAATTAAAAAAAACTTATTAAGTAGGGTTATATCATCGCTTATGTCAGTTTGGTTAATTCGAACTGTACAGGGTGTCCAAAATTTAGTGCCAAACTCTTCAAATTTGAAAGCATTTATTTTTCTTATTTTTAAATACGAGCCCCTGTATATCTTTAGGTTGTTAGATGTAGAATTAAAAAACAAACACTTTTCTAATTATAACCCTATCGAAATTCCTGACACATTAAAAGTTATTCGTTGAAAACTCATTTTGCATCTATTTTAATAGCAATAACATTGAATAAAAATGATAGGTGGCTATGAAAAACAATTTATTGACATTGAGTTTATTTAACTTATAAAATATTAGTTTGACATATTATAAAAAATTGAGTAAATAATTATTATTTATTAATTAAAATAAAATTAATTAAAAAAACCTTTAAATGTTAAATAAACCTAATTTTAATTTTTAATACTTTTGGTAACATTTATGTAACTTCAACCAATTTCTAGGTAATAATTAACGTTATTAGGAAACTCTAATGTCAATAAATTGTTTTGATAGCCACCTATCATTTTTATTCAATGGTATTATATTAAAATACATGCAAAAATGATTTTCAACGAATAACTTTAATGTGTTGGGAATTTGATAGAGTTATAATTAGAAAAATGTTTGTTTTTTAATTCTACATCTAACGACCTAAAAATATACAGGGGCTCGTATTTAAAATAAGAAAAATAAAGTGCTTTCAAATTTGAAGAGTTTGACAATTATGTTAGTGTAATCCCGTTTATCATGGTTTTTCTATTTGGTTTTTGAGAAATTTTGAAAAATCCTAAAACATGCATTTTGAAAATGGCCATATTTTTTTATAAGTGAAAATTTTTCAGATCTGTAAAACTTCTCCAAAATTTTTTGAGAATATATAATTTTTATTTTCTACGTTTCGGGTTTTTAGAATCATCATCAACTTTATTTTTCATATGGACCCATATTGGATTTTTGCAGCCAAAAGTGTTTTTTATTCTGATTTTAACAATGTATAACATGTTATAATTTGATTTATAACCTCATTTTTTCAAAAAACAAAATTTTCTCAGTTCCTTGACCGGCGAACTTCATTTTTTTGTAAACAATAAAATTTAAATTGGCAAAATAGAAAGTGAACAGATATTTTCAGAAATGGGTTCGAGAACATAGTTAACGTTAAAAACCGTGTAATAACAAAACACACGTAACAAGTTAATTAAAACAAGTGAAAACAAACAATGAAAAGTGGCTAAACTAATATTCTTACTAAAATGAAGATGAAATAACGACCTAAAATTCAAAATATTGTCCATATTTCTAACATATTAACGATATTTTTTAAATAGTCCTAACTACCCTATAAATGGTTGACTTAGGTATGTGGAATTTTAACAACATCCCTGGCTGAAGATGTTGGAATTTCTTTGAAACGTTGGATAACTTCTTAGGTCGTGGTTTTTTAAAAACTTCCGAATTTAAGCAAATTTGAAAACAGTTTTCGAAAGTATGTTAGTTTAATGCTGCCCTGAGGAAAATTGTCAAAATATGTTTGCACAGCTATTTTAAATTTCATTGCTTTGGAAATAACGTTGCAAAAATCAAGTATTTCAAATATTAACCATTTCACAAAGTTGAAAAATTTTAATAACGTACCCGAGCTAACTTGATAATGATGCTGGAATCAAGGCCAACTGAGGAAATATTTTTTTTTTTGAAGTGGGTGAGGTTATAAACCCAAACTATAACATGTTATACATTGTTGAAATAGGAATAAAAAGCACTATTTGGCTGCAAAAATTCTATGGGCCCATATAAAAAGTAAAGTTGATGATGATTCATCAACTTTTTTTTTTCATATGGGCGCCATTACATTTTCTTGTAACACGACTAACGTTATAGCTATGTTCTCGAACCCATTTCTGTAAAATATCTGTTCAGCTTATCTATTTTGCCAATTACTAATATTTTATTGTTTACAAAAAAATGAAGTTCGCCGGAATCAAGGCCAATGAGAAAATATTTGTTTTTTGAAATAAATGAGGTTATAAACTCTTAAATTATAACATGTTATACATCGTTAAAATCAGAATAAAAACACTATTTCTGTTTAAAAAAATCCAATATGGCGTCCATATGAAAAATAAAGGATAATTTTTAAAAAAACCCGAAACGTAGAAAAAAAAATTGACTATATTCTACAAAAAAAGTTGCTGGGAGAAGTTTTTACAGATCTGAAAAATTTTCACTTATAAAAAAATATGGCCGATTTTCGAAAATGCATGTTTTAGGATTTTTCAAAATTTCTCAAAAACCTAAATAGATAAAACCATGTAGTAAACGGGATTAGCTTACTAACATAATTGTCCAAATATTTCCCCATTTAACCGATTTTCTATCATGTGGTTTGTTCCCCATACATTCCCCACCAATTTGAGACACACTATATATATATATATATATATATATATATATATATATATATATATATATATATATATATATATATATATATATATATATATATATATATATATATATATATATATATATATATATAATATATATACAGGGTCCGCAGCTCACCTCCCGTCTTATGTGCTCATTTATTATTCACTGTAAAATTTTCATATTTTGCAGACGTTATCTTTAACCTACGGGCATTTCAGAAAAATTATTTTGGTTATACAGGTGTCGCAAAAAGTGTGACTTCACGATGGGCACTTTAAATAGAACACTGTGTATTTTTTTATATATTTAGGTACCCTTGTAGTCAACTATCTTCCTCTAAAATTTTGTTAACATCGGTTCAGTAATTTCAGAGAAAAAAAAATAAAATATGAAAAAAAACTGTTTTGCACCATTAAAAGTTATTCGTTGAAAACTCATTTTTGCATGTATTTTAATAGTAATACCATTGAATAAAAATGATAGGTGGTTATGCAAAACAATTTATTGACTAGCACCAGAGGTAACAATTTTGAGAACTTCGCACCCGACAAATTGCATGTAATTTTCCATAAAACGCTACCTGGGTCTAAAAAGTCGGAACTTCATGACCGATCAGGGATACACACAGCCACTGAACATACTCAAAGAAATTGTGAATGTATGAGTGGCGCTCGGAGCGAATACATGCAACTTTATTTTACTATAAGAGCGCATAGTTTCAAGACAGTACACTCGGTTGCTTTACTGTCATTCAAGTAGGTTTTTTGGAAGCTTTTTCCTACGAAAAAATACAAAATAAACACTATAACTAAAACAAACAAATAATTTTAAACCTCGGCAATAACAATGTAATAACTTTTGTATGGTCACTACCGGTAAAAGTTGGAAAACAAATAACAAAAATCAACTTTATGCTACCCCCGGGCACCCGGCCCCCGCCCAGTTCCTAACTGGCCTTTCTCTCTTCCAAGACCTGAAAAGGTAAAAGGAAGAGTGCAAAGAATACATTGTACATTGTATATATAAGTAGTCTAAGTTGAAATTGTAAATATATATTAGAAAGAAATAAAGCTATGTTAAATGGTAAATGGTAAATGGTTGCTTTATGAGCCACAAGCGCCGGTATTGGTCCTCCGAGGCATCGGTTGCGTCCAACCACACAACTAGTACCGGTGCCACAACAAACATCTGTAAATATGATTAGTTGTATTAAGTTATTTACGCCAATGTTATCTCAAAATACTTATATATTATGTACACACTTAATACAAATGACTTTCTATCGTAACAGAAACGTTCCCTTTTGCCACTAACCGATTCCCCCTCTGTGTGAACGTATTTTATGAACGGCCCTTACTTGATTTATGACCTCAAATCTTTAAGTAAAAATTATCTTAGATTTTAGAAAAAAAAAAAAATAAAAATATTAACTTTAAGCTTTTTAAGACGTTTAGTATACACGATATTTATTAACTGTGTTTACAGCGTTAGTTATTTCTTTGGGAATAAAACACATAAACAGTGCTTTCTTAAATTAATGCTATAAAGAGATAATAAAAAAATAAAAGGCCCCAGGGAAAAAACTAAAACGTCGGACGCCCAAACCCAAACAATAAGATGGCGTTATTTTTGGTCGTTTTAACATTGTAGGCCCTTGAGTGCATCTGTGCAAAATTTTATCAAAGTCAGCACCGATGTACCAGTACTGTTAAAAATACCCAAAAAATTCCCAATCATTAGACATGTTCACAAATTGATTGCGCTAAAATCTACCGCAGCGTCACAATTGATTATCGCTGTTTTTTGATGGGTACGCTTAACCGCTGTTTTAAAAAAAAACCCTTATTACCTTTGGTCACTTCCAAAAGTTTCATCATCTACTAATGTTAAAATACCTTTTATAGTTATGTTTAAAAAAAATAGGGTTCTTCATGCTAAATAAAAGAAATATTCAAATATATGTTTTTTAACCAATTTTTTTTTATAAAATATTAAAGAAAAATGTAAAACAATAAATCTTAACCTTAAATTTTCACAGATAGAAATCAAAATTTATCGGGGTTCAGAGCCGATGGCTAAAATAAACATGCGATTAAAACAGCTGACTCGTTCGCTGAATAAAATAACGACACATCTTTTTTAGCGCTGTTTCATCGATGAATTTAAAACGGCCTAATTGAAAGCGATTAGTGCGCACGGTTTATCAGTGAATAAAACAACACAACCACACTTCGAGCTCGACCATTTTTTTAATGCACATTTACCTATGTTCTGTAAATATCTCATTTAGGTGGCTATGAGGTTTGTATATCAGTCTGACGCATGGTGTGCACTCTTATTACAGCTTTGGACCCGTATTGAGCTTCCTTCCAAACCGCAAGGGCGCGCTAGCGTAGAATTTTTAACCAATAGAAACGCGGGTTCTGAATTTGTGTTCCCGCGCCCGAGTTGAATGCGAGTGGTTATAGTTCGTGGGCTCTTTATTTGTGTACTTTGCTAACCTAACCTTACTTTTCTCCTATGTTTTTATAGCCATTTTCGGAGCTTTTATTTGTGTGGTTTGAGACGATTTTTTTTGGTATTTTTAGTAGTTGTGTAGTGCCAGACATTAAAAAGACTTACATAATTATTTTAAATATATTTGTTGGTTTAACAGGTAGGTAAGTTTAAATATTTATCACTTCAGTAAAGTGAGATAGAATTTTGCGTAGCAAATTAAAAGTTGTGAAAATCAACTAATCCTGTTAGTAAGGGTGAGCGAAATAGAAAACTTTACAAAATATTAACAATTTGAGTTTCTTTTGGACATGTGTTAAAAGGCAACTGGACTAGGTTGTTTCCCAGCCAGGGCTGGCAAGACCCAAAACCATTTGAAAACCCAGTGGGTTTTTGATCAAAAACCAATTTTAATTTAGGCAAAAAACCCATACCCAAAAACTCATAAGCAAAAACCCAAAAAGAAAGAAGAAAACATTTTTAGGATCTAGATTTTTACATAATTTCCAATTTTACCTATTATGGATTTATGCAGTGCTTAAAATTAAAAATACACATTATACAATTCAAATTAAAGAGAAGGCAATATCAATGGCTAAAAACGCATTTGACATTTGCTATTACCTACCATTAACACTGGCTTCTGTTAATTTACTTTACTTTGTGTTATATGTTTACTGCCTACTTTTGGTTAAATTTTCATCAAGAAATCTAAAATAGCAAAAACTCACAATAACACAAAACCCACCAATTTAATACAAAACCTGGGTTTTTCCAGCCTGTACTCAGCAAAATTTAACTTTACACTAAGAGGGTTATTCAAAAATTATTAATTCTTTAGAGTAAAACATTTATGGTGTTTCTTTTTTTTTTTTTTTAAATGGCTCCACCATAATTTTTTTTTTTCTAATTGGAAACTTTTAGTGACACGAGTTATATTTGTAATTAAGGCTTCCACAGAGGCTCATTTTTTTACGAAGGCTGACTGGGCAGGACTGCAGGTCAGTTTACGCAATTTAACCTGTACCTGTGCCCTTTGCACACACACACGCAGTTTTGGCACAAACACAGTTTATTTGCACATATATTTTCCACAGTGACTGCAGAGCTAAATTTTCAGGCCAGGCCAGTGCCAGTTTTGCACAGAGGTGGATGTATCCACAATGTGCCTATTTCCTGCACGCCTGTGTTAAAAACTGAACGACTGTGGGGGGCCTTTAAAGTTCAATATGTGGCTAAAGTATACTGGGTTGGTATTTCCTTCCCCTTACACATGTTGTGTTTTCTTAACAACACTGTAATAAGGTGAAAAGAAATAAGAATCAATAGGTAGGTACATTTAACACCTAAGTATCATTATTTTTGTAGGTATTCCTTCTTTCACTGATTATAATGATGCCATCCACGGAGGTTCAGTAAGGAGTGGAGAAGTGGCTTCAAACATATTTCTCACCCAGCAAAACAAAAAGCTTTGTTTGACCGTGGGATATGTGTGCCAATAAACGCTAACATGCAGGAAAATTCCCTGAGCTTGTTTATGATACTTGTAGAGTATGTTCTTTGCATTTTTTGCCTAAGATTTTACCAGCAATCAAAAATTAAAAAAAGGTGCAATACCTTCTGTGAATTTACCAGGAATCATTTTAAACTTAAAATAATTACTTATAAGTCGAGATATAGTGCATTTTATTATTATTTTTTATTTTCTAAGATATACAAATAAAACATCTTGTTCAGATGAAAATTTCACAGAATCCAATGCTGCACCCCCAGCAAAGTAAACAAACACCACAGCATGCGCCCACAGCTAAGGCTTCAAAACCCCATTCGTGAAAAAAAAGTGTCACGAGTTGCATAAAATGTTTTTCTTTAACTTATTTCTAGGAAATACTAGTTTAAAAACACACTGATAATGTATTTGATTTAATTTCCCTCTGTTTCAAACTTATGTTGTTTGTATTTATTTGCTAATAATCTTTTAATATAATTATTGTTTTTTTTTTTTACCTTTAAATTTAGTGCAAATAGGGGTAGTTTTTAACTAAAAGAACCCTTTAAAAAGACAAAACAAAAGCGAAACTGCCAAATAACTTCAATCCCATTTAAACTTCACAACCTTGCTTTTGTCTTGTTTTTTAAAAAAAGCCTTTTAGTTAAAAGGGAAATTTACTTTTAATTTTGTCATAAGTAAGATTTAAATACCCGCCAATATTGATAGTGGTGCCATCTTGTAGAAGCTTGGTAAATACTAAAACTTGCTTCCAAAAACATAGATGGCGCACAAATACCAGACTAATTCTTAATATGGGGAGTCCATTCTAACAACCCTACTCTTTTTCTATGGTCTGACGGCGAACGCAACGTCGATAACGAGTCTGACTATGTTTTTTATGCCTATTTAGTGCAGACAATGTGCCGTTTTAATGGATAATTAATAACTTAAATTTTAATTTTTTTAAATTATTAATAACATTGTTTTATTGGGAAAATATGGCCGCGGTTCTGACCTATCATTTTGATATTAGAAAACACGTTTTAAATGAAATTTAATAAAATATACCATCAAGTAAAACTTTTTTCACCCCCCCAGCTTCCACACTATTAGACTTAAGTAGAAAAAATGCTAAAATTTTAGAGACAATGTTTTTTTTTTCATTTAATTAGTTTAAAAACACGTCAGATTACCAAAAAATTGGCACAATTAAGTGCTTTTTTTAAAAATATTTAATTTTAAAGGATTTTCTAAGTGCAGTAAAAACTATTCCAAAAGAGAATATAAATGAGCAGAAAAACTGGTGGTAAACTTAGCTAGCTGTTAAAGTAATTATTATACATATTGACAAGGGCTCAAATACGTCAAGCGTATACAGCATTTTGGTTTATGTGCCGAAACGACTGTTCATGTTAATCTTGAACAAATATTAACCTAATTTGTAATTCCTCATTTGTAGTGCCGGGTGATTTTCCATTTGATTTTGTTACAACAACAAAACCATTATTTCTCTTTTTTATAAAGGATTATAGGGGATGTTCTTTTTAATAGGCGAAAAATTTTACAGACAAATATCTTAGATAAAAAAAAACCGAAAAAAGTAATAAACATGTATCCTAAAATGTTTAACTTTTTAAACTATTCGGGGGAAAAGATTTTACTTATTTTATAAAGTTGAATAAACACAGACGCGGTGAAATTTAACCAAATTTTAATGTTATTAAGGACCCTAAAAGACGCAATTTTTATTATTGCACTAATACTCTAAACCACAGGGTGAGCCCAGAACTAGGTATAATTTGTGTCTTGTAATTTAACTTATAAAGTGTTATTAGATAAAATACAAATACAGGGTAAATTAGAAAACCAATTGCTTAACATTGCTTAAGCCACATGAAAAATAATAATAGTTATCCTAAATAAGTAATCTGTAATATTCCTATTAGGAAATTGTCAAAATAACTGTACAAAAGGGTTTAAAAATTAAGCAGATTATACAGGGTACCACATATACAATACAGAAAAATTAAATTATACCTATTTTCAAGTTTGCTTACGTTTTTTAAACAATTTGATTTGAAAATAAACAGTTTCGATGCAAAAATGAAAACTTTGTTATACCCTATGTAATTTTAAACCTTTAAAATATATTTAAATTTAAAAAATTTTACTTAGAAAGAACTTTTAAGTAAGTTAAAATTCCATTACATTTAAGTGTAAAGGTTTTATATTAAAAACAAACATTTTTACAACAGCATATACAGAGTATTCTAAAACTGATCGATCAAATAACTAAAAAACACTTTAATTACTGACTTAATAACTTACACTTGCCGATTTCTATTTAATCTTATCCATTAGGTATCATTACCATGATAATATTTATCTGTTGTTACCTACCCCGTTAAAAAAGAAACATAAATTAATTTTTTGTACTTTTTCTTGGGCCTAATTTTGGATTGGATTTTGTATTAATAAAAGATGAAAATAAAAATTAATTTTAGCACTTTGACTATTTTAATAACTTCATGACAAAAGTAAAAGTTTAAAATAAAAAAATGATTTTTACTTTTTTAACCTATAAAAAGCTTATTCCAATCATTTGATAAACAAATAATTGTAATCATGGTCTCGAATTGGTACATAACATGGCACCACCTGTATACCACCAAAATATATCAAATTATATGTTATGTTAATTATATTTTAATAATATATTCTCCGTTCCGTTGTATACATTAAAGAATGTCTAAACTTATTATTAAACTTTAAATAGGTGTAACGTAATTTTTCTTGCTGTTCTTTAGGATACTCTATATAAAAATATACTGTAATAAAAAATATTTAGGTTTTCAAATATTTTTTGGCTTACTCTGTATTTTTATTTTATTATAACACTTTGTAAGATAAAAAATTAATATATACAGAAAAAATATAAAAGTTTTTGTATTAATTAATATTTAAATACAGTTAGCAAACCATTATTTTTTAAATTACCAAGACACAAATTATACCTAGCCTAGTGGTCACCCTGTAGCTTTAAAGTTTTGGTGCAATAATAAAATTGCTTCCTTTGAGGACATTTGGTTAAATTTCACCGGTCGTCAAAAACCCATTTTAAGTGTGCATGGTCATTTGGTGAGATGTTTATGTTTTTCAATGCTTTCTTACAACAGTATTTGTAATCATCTGCTACCCTAGAAAAGGGTTAAAATCTGCAATCATAAATAGTTTTTCCGTTTGCTGGGATTAAAAATTTGCAATTTATGAAATACTTTGTGAAGGCTTTGCTAATTGAAACTTTTTTGTCTCGTGCATTTTGTTCGTAAATTGTGCCGTTTTTAAGAGAAATATCATGTCTGTTGTAAGAAGTATGTATCAGAAATAAGCGGTATAAAGCCCTATTTTAAACTAATAGGAATCACCTACTTCGTATTGAGACGTATAATATATTTTTCAATTAACACACCTAACTCCTAGAATATCTAAAATGTTTATACCAAAATTTAAAAATTTTAATTTAAATTTTTATTTCTGTTTTAAAGGTTTTTTAGATTCTTTTTTCAGGTCATCTGCAAGTTCATAAGACTTTTAATTTAAAGCCTCTAGATACAAAATATCAATTTTATTTTACTAAAAATGAGTTATACTGCCAAATTTAATTAAACATTGAATTATTATGTAGTATAATGTGTGACAGGGTCTTTGATTATATTTACATCACTGAGCCTTTTTTTTGAAGATAGTAAAAATTTTTTTTTTTTTTTTATAAAATTTAGGTTTGCCATATTATTTTTGAAATTATTTAAAAAAATATGCATTAAAAAGAAAAAAAATCAACTTAACGTTTTAAATAAAAAACCCCTAATTAGGGCTCAAGAAAGATCATTTTTTCTGATTTTAAATTTATATATCATTGATGATATTTTAGTGAACAGTTTTTTGAGCTTAAATAATAAATAAATTGAAAAGAAAATCATATTAGTATCAAGATAGCCATGGAAACAATATATAATAATTGTTATGTTGCCAAATTTGGGAGGGTGTTCTTTGGAACAATAATGTTCATTCTTGTATTAAACATTCCTCAAAGTGAGAAAAAAACCCCAAACGGTGAATAGAATTTTATTTAAAACTCTGGATCCTGCCCCATGCCTAGTTATTTCCAGTGCATACCAGGTCGGTCCTGCATGTTTTGTTTAGAAAGATCCTGGACGGACATAAATTTATAAGGATGAAACTGAAAATTTTAAAGTTAAATACATTTTATAATCTGTTATATTAAGTTTACATGCGATCCAAGATTGATATTTCAGGATTTTCAAAAATTATTAAAAGTAGTTAGTCCAATAGAAGAAGAAATAATTATCCAAAACGAATATAGTCAAATTTCTTTTCATTTCATGCTACAGTCCTATTCTTTATTTTTAAGCTTTTCCAGTCACTAAACTTTCTTAATATATATTTAATAGTGTATGTAGATGGTACCCATTGTTAAAGATATAATAAGTGATATTCCTTTTGCACTGTCGTCACATTATTTTGTGGCCATTAAAATCAGAAAAATAAAGATCTTTCGTTGTGCCCATAATATACAGGGTGTTCCATTTAAAAAGCTGAAGTTGTGATATTTTTTCATTTTTTAATGCGTCTTTTTTTTTCTGATAATTAAAAACCTACAATTTCTAAAATCCTAAAAATACAAAAATAACGTTAGTAGTTAAATCTTTTTAAAAAAATAGCTTAAGTTTTTTCAGTAAGTTTTTAGAGTTATTATTTTTCTCATTAAATTTGTTTACTCATTTCACTGATATCCCAATGTGTGATAAATGGTTCACTGCATAGTTTCTTCAGACGAGTAACTTACACCATTGTTAACCTATAGAGGCAGCCTTGTGTTGGCAGTGCCAACCAATATCAGCCCGGAAGCAAGAGAAAAGATTATACTTATACTTTTCCTTCCGTCTGGTATTTGCTCGAAAAATTATTATTCAATATTATGAAATGCAAAAAAAGGTTCATCTTTTTTATACCTTATTTCATTATTAATAAAGGGATTTTCTTTATGTTAATTATAAAATTTTAATTTGATATACTTTGTTGGCTTTTTTTTTCGAAAAACTAGTTTATTTTCTTCATCACGAAACCACTGTGCCACCTGCCTGTTGCCAAATTTCGAAAACATCTTATTTGGGAATTTATTTAGTAGTTCCTAATTCAATGTAGATGGCGAAAATGTTAATTTACAGATATTCAAGCTCGAATTTGACTTTTTTAATTTTTTTTTGTAAATTTTAAGACAATGCGACCTAAAGTTTGTGCTCTTAAACGTGATATTATTTTTTGTTCCAGTGGTATATTTGTGTCTTTACTAATAAGTAAACCCGTATTTTTTTAAATGCACACATTTCTATTTTAACTTTTGTTTTGAATTAAATAAAATATTTTTGAGAAGTTTTTTTAAGTCAATTTTGAAAACTTTGCTATGTTTATATCAAATCATGTTTTATTTTATGGATGTTTTCTGCAGTGTGCATAATGGCTGTGTTTTTTTGTCTTTGAAATAAAGATTGATTTATTTGTCCTTATAGCGACCT
>JAHBCN010000835.1:147746-185480 GCA_019359885.1 Listronotus oregonensis | reverse complement strand
TTGCGACTTTAGTTTACCCAAGAACTAAAAATATGAAGAAATAAACCCTGAAATTTTTCCCCCCTTCAGTTTTTGTTAAAATTTTATTTAACCATTTAAAATGTAATTTTTGTTTTAAAATTTTAAAAAGCATTTATTTAAATGCTTCAGTAGTCCATTTTAAATCGCTTAGACCATATTAATGTGTAGTCTGCTGCGATCTAAAAAAACAGTTAATATCTTACAATATGTTTGACATTTTTAAAGGCCAAGTTGATTTTGGTGGTTTTTCTTTTTATTCATTTTATACAGGAACTATTTTATTTTTTTTTGCCATGTACGAATATCATTATTGATTTTCTTTAACAATTTATAAAAATGTAACCCCCTTTTTGACACCCAACCCAAAAGGCAAAACAATATAAGGCACACTGTAAAAATCATCTGCTCTTTCGAAATCACAGCACACTGCGCATTAAAATAATCCAAACCGTATTTTATGGCCTTCTGAACCCTTATTTGAATAAATGTTTTTTCGACGTGTTTTTTAAAAGAAAATGTCATAATGTGAACTTAGTTGTAAAGATAATTTTAAGGCGAATCTAGGCTAGAAAAACATACAGTTTGGTGTTAAAAAAAATAAATTTAGGTTACTTCCGGTTAAACCGGAAGTCGAAAAAAATAAATTATGAAGTCCTAAAATAAAGAAACATGAACGCTGGGGCTCCCGGTATATTGCAGAGTTTTTAAAGTACCCCCTTTTATTTGTTTTTTTAAAAACATGTTTTTTTTAAATTGGTAATATGGGCATTTTAAAAATATGTGTAAAAATAAACAGGGGAAAAAGTACTAAAAACAGAAAAATATTAGAACTTAAAAAAATAACAGCCCAAAAAAGAAATTCTTTTGGTATTTCTGCAAAATTATGGTGTCCGTAAGTTAGCTAAAAATCAATATATTTTTAGTGGCAAAATTATTATTATTATTATTTTTTTGATAAATGTGGAATTTGAATCTTTCAACCGAATTTAAATCCTACATGAAGGGCATTTTATTTTACTGTTAAAAATTTTTCTGGTGCCAGTAAAATATACAGGGTAAGTAAAAAGTCCCGGAACGGCATTAAAAAATCGTAATGTCAGCTTTTTTGGACATTCGGTTAGTCGACAATGATTCTAACTTTTTGTTTTTAAATGCAAACCTGTATATTTTTTTTTGTTATCGTACGCAGAAAATAAAACTGCATTAAAAAAATTTTAATTAAAATTTTTTTTTTAGTAAAAAAGTTACTAAAAATTTAAATAAAAAATACTTTTAGCAATTTCATCACCTTTTAAAAATAATAGTTTTAATTTAGTCTCCCAAAAAAATTAAATTTAAAAAATTTTTTAAAAAATTTAAAAAAAGTTAAATACTTTGAAATTTAAATTTTCCTATAGCAACTCACCCCTCAATGTTTTCCAAAGGGAAAGCGATTTGCTAAAAAAATATATTTTTATTATATTTTTTTTTAGTTTTTTAATAAAACAAAAAAATTTGACACAAAATTTTTAATGTAGTGTTTTATTCTGCGTGCGATAGCAATAAAATATAAGGGTGTTGCATTTATAAACAGAATCATTTCCGGCTAAACCGGAAGTCGACAATAGTTTTAATTTAATCTCCAACTATTATCATAAAGGTTTGTAAATTAGTTGATTTGTTTATTAGGTTTTGCCATGTCAGCTTATTTAAAGGTAAGGAAATTTTCAAGATTTTTTTTTATTTAATTTTATTATCACCTTTAAAAAAAAAAACCAATTTAATTATTTTTTTTTTAAGTAGTTCTTGATTCTGGTCAGGCAACATTAAAATATACAGGATGTTAAATTCAAAAAAAAAAAAGCTATTACCTTTTTTGGCTAAACCAAAACTAAAAAAATGATATTACAACAAATAAATGCGGTACTGTTTGCTATATAAACATTTTGGGTTTTAAAACAATTGCTTTATAAACAACCGAGGTAATGATCGTTCCTGGACTTTCAACTTACCCTGTATATTATTCATTATTAAAATTACGAAAACGTTAATAAACCTTAAAATGTTTAGATATTTTTAATTTTGAAAAGATATTTATGTTTGGTCTATTATATTTCTCTTCAGTTATTTTTTAAATTTTATCACTTGTCAGCGGAAAAACAATACAAATAGTTTGTATTTTTGCTTATCATAAAGCTACCAATTGTGAACATTGTGTTAGTATATGTTAGCTATCTTGTGAACACTATATTTGTACCCCAGGTTTAAAAAATTTAAAAATGTAGGTCATAGACGAACGACAGATTTGTTTTACAGTTGAATATACAAATATGTTTTTATATGGTTGAATTTGGAAAAATTACAAGCTTTTCCACTCTAGTATATTTTAACATATTTCTGGCCCTTTGTTTTTAAAAAAAAATATAATAGTTAAACAAATATAAAGAACTATTTTATTAAATAATTTCCTTGCTTTGGGAAGCAACGTTAATAAGAAAGATTTTTTAATAAAAAGATGGTACATATGACAAAAATTAGAATAGTAAAATTATATTATATTAAATAAATTTTTATACATTAGTGGGTTTGTTGCATTTTAAGAAGGTTATAAACACTTACCAGGCTTAAATTATCCATTGTTTGTATAGGAATATGTGAAAAGTTGCAAGTTAAAACACTTTCGGAACACTAATTATACACTGATTAGCCTAAGAAAAATATTTTACCGCAGCACCAAATAAGATATTTTTTCTAATTTAGAATTTGTGGCGATTGTACAAGTATGTCGATTATAAAGCAAAATAAAATTGTCTCGCCGCACCACCAGAGAGCGCAATTCTCAGTCAGAGAGATGCAGGGGTAAATCAATATTAGCTTTTGGTTTATTATTTAAAGAAGTTTATTCTAATTTAAATGAAATATCTCAAATAAAGGATCTCTATTTTAAAACTTTGTTAGGATTATCAATTAAAGTTACACTCGAAAAACCTATGGTATTTATATTAATTAACCCAAGTAAATATTTTCTTCCAACCTAAAGGAGCGGTAACTGATCAATAGTTTTAAGTAAGAATTATTGCTTTGATTTTGCGTTAATTAATTACATTGATCAAATTTAATATTTAACTTAAAAAGGAAAATAAGTAAAATTTACATATTTGCAAGAATATACTGGTATAATTGGAGTTTTTTTGGGGTTTTGCTTTTTTAGAAATTTTAAAAAATAAAAATTTTCATTTTTTATTTTTTTAAAATTAAAACTAAAAAAACCTAAACCCGTTTTAAAATACCAAATAATCAAAATTTTAATTTAGTATCAGAACTGTCAAAGTACTCTTAAATAGTACTTGAAGTACAAGTACCAAGTTTATACTTTTTTAAAAGTACTTAAAGTACAAGTACTCCATAAAATGTACTTGCTTTTCCAAGTAAATTTAAAAAGTACTTGAAGTATTAGCGACTGATTAAGAGTTCTGACCGCCTAGGCGCCCCCGGGCCCGGTGTTTTCGGTCGGCCTAAAAAGTATACCTATTAGTTTTAACTTTGTTTACTAGTGTAAAAATTTTAACATGGTTTAGACTACCTATAAAAGTTTTCAGATCGATCTGCCAGCGAAACTAACGTTGTCCTTTAACTGCACGATATTCAGCCTTAGGGTGGCAAACCATTTTTTCACCTGACCGTACATAAAGCAAAGCACCTCACGCGTTATACGACCAAAATCATGACAAGTGACTGCAGGCTACCAAGTAGAAAAAAATCCCGTCTGGTTTGGCCGCATGACTTGTATTGGCTTAGTTTCTATAGACAAGTTAGTTGTTGCCGCCATTTACCATAAGCGTGGTCATCTAGTGTGTAAAGTTGCTTCGACTTTAGGTATTTTTTAAATATTTACACTTTGTTGTTATCTTTGAAAAAACAAGAGGCATCATACAAGTGAAACATTTTTGCAACTGATTATTGATTTATTTTAAAATTATAGAAATTAAGTAATTATTATTAGCTTATACAAGTCCTTTTTCGTGCTTTAGCGTTTGAAATTTTCCAAAATTTTTTTAAAATTTAATAATTTGTAAAAAATCACTTTTTTATGTACATAAGCGAGAGCCCTGCAAGTTTTTGCTGGCGGAGTGTGGAGCGTAAGTAATTTTTAACTTTTTTTAAATGCTGCAAAAGCCCTTTTTTGCCGCTGCAGTTCGCAACACTCATTGTCAAAAAAATTCTTAATATTATCTCCACAATCGGGAACATGCATAAAATATTAAAACTTTTTATTAACTGCAACCAACCCTTTGGGGTTCTGGCAAATATGGAATGCTCGGTGTCAAAATTTTAAAAACTCCGCCAAATGGATGCATTCTTCTGCAAAGGTTTCTTCTAAATCAGTGGCATATAGTCGTTTTAACCCCCCTTTGCTTTGCTTCTAATAACTTCACTGTCATCTAGTTCATGCAGTTTCCATAGGAAACCAGAATTTGTGTTTACTGTATTATAAATAAATTGCCGGTTTTTAAGTGCACTTTAACACAATCAATAGCTGCATAATAATTACCAACGATGAAAGATCGTCTCCCTTCTAACTCAAAATACCCCGTTTTAACTTTATGAAAATAAAATTTTGGTTTTTTTTCTTCTCACATCTTTTTTGTCTGTGGTCACTTCGCATCTCTTAATTGCCTCTGATTAAAATTTTCGAACTCTTTTTCGTCACGCAACGTATCAAGGTAAGCATGTACTGTCTCAAAAAGAGTAACAACGTTAGATAAATCAACAGAACTTGCTTGTAGCTGTGCACTAACTATTTGAAATTTTACAAGCACAGAGTTCCAAAAGCACAACATTATTGTAATTTCTAAAGTTTTCATTTTTTTTTTATTGCTTTTGCTTCTATTTTGGTCTCTTTACTTTGAGTTTTATCTTCGCAAATAGAGTTTAATGCTTCCAGAACTTGTTTGTATAAACTGTATAAGGCTTTTTTTTGCATCTGCTCGCGCATATCATCGAGTTTTTGAAAAAGGCTGCCTTTGGAGAATCCAGAAAAAAATTAATAGTTGTTTTTTACCCAAATGAAAGGATTAAATTTAGATATAAGCTCAATACAGCCAAGAAAATTTCCGTTTAGTGTAGACCCAATAATTTCATTTTGACCGTGAAATGGAAGCCCACAAGAAGCAAAAAACCTTATTGTTTCTATTACACGTAGTAATACAATTTACCAATAAGTTATTTCTTCATTATATTGTTTGACCATGGGTATCCTATCGTCGTAAAAGTTTTCCTCTACATACATATTGTCCCAAACATTTACAATAATCCGGAGAATTGTCATGATCAGTTATTAGGTTAGAATTTTTCCAGTCATTAAATCCACTTTTAGTAAATACGGATGTTCCTCCATATAATTTGCAAGAACCACAAAACATGTGACCTGTGGATTCTGAGTACACTAACCAGCTTCTCTTCACAATTTCGTCATTAACAAGCTTTAACTCAAACATATTTTTAGATAGAAATCTTTTTTGATTTTCATACTGCCTTTCTGATCTGGAAAAAACTAATTTTTTGTTTTGTTGCAGTCCTTTTTTTACAATATAATCTTAAAATTCATCGTAGACGGTTTTTCTTCTATTAAAATTTCTTCTTCATTGTAGATCGTCGGCGTCGTCGCTACTGTGGGGCTAGTATTGGACGGAGAAAAGTAAGTACAGTTCCCGGTAGAGGGACCAGGGCAAGTAATCGGTGGCGATAGTGCAACATTCGTCACCGTTTTGTTCTTTTCTGCAGAGCTCGTGAAAAATGTTTTAGTTTACGAGTTTGTTTTAAAATGTTTTCAATTTTCTTTTCCATTTCTTTTTTTTTTCTGTATTCTGCTCCACTAGGCTTTTTTATTATCGAACTACTCTTATTACCACTCATAGTCTTAAAAAAACACAGAAACAATAAGGAAAAGACAATAAATATCAATCACCAAAAACGTATATACGAAAGCGCGTGATATGACGGCCAAACGACAATTAACGAAGATAAGGATAAGACAAATAAATGAATCGCGGCAAAGCATACTAACTATTAACCGCCGGTGAGTCCTCGCGCGTCATTGATGTGTTTCATTGCGCGCGGCGAGCTGCGCTGTTGTCAGTTCACTCGCTCGACCACCGACCGATTGGAGTGACAAGTCAGTGTTTGTTTTACGCGTGCTTTTTAAAATTTTAAAATTTATTGTTTAAATCATGAACTCCCAAGCTTTTTCAGTTTACAGCGCATTTAGTTTAAGTGTTTTGTCTTGGTCTAGTTGAAATATGTAGGGTAGGTTCAATGATGCTAGATTATTAGTGCATATAAAGACACGATTTCAGCGCGCCTCCCTGATCCTCGCGCCCTAGGCTGCAGCCTAATTAGCCTAAGGGTTAATCAGGCCCTGGAAGTACTACCCAAGTATTTTACTTGGAGTAAAACAAAGTGCTTGAAGTAAAACAAAGTACTTGAAGTAAAACAAAGTACTTGAAGTAAACCAAAGTAACTGAATTAAATGAAAGTACTGAAAGTAAAAGTAGTTTTACTTGACTAATATTTTTTTAATAATATCAAGTTAAATGATAGCCTAAAGTGTATTACCACAAAGGAAAATGTATACCTTAATAATTTAACAATTTTCTTTCCCTGTAAAATCTGTTATTGGATTTTTTATTTTATATTTTAAAACTACTTGAAGTATTTTTTTACTTTAAGTACATCGTAATACTTCAAGAACTTGGAAAAATACTTCAATTAATTTACTTGGTCAAATCAAGTATAAGTTTAAGTATTTCGTTCAAGTACGAGTACAAGTAGTTCCTAATAAAAAGTACTTCTAGTAAATTTTTACTTCAAGTACTTCAAGTTTTGAAAGCTCTGACTAGAATTCCAGTTAGTTGATTGTGGTAACCCACTAAGTACCTCTTATAAAGTAAGAATATAATATTGCCTATATGTATTTGTAGGTTGTCGCGCAGAGCAGCCATCTTCACAACTGAAGTCACTGCTGTACCTTGCACAAGAGTCTACGTCGTGAGCAGATCCAAGGGCATTAAGTTACTAACTGCAAATTGATCCCAATTATTGGAAACTATAACATGTTTCTTATCTTTATAATAGCACATAAAGCATTTTATATAGTCTAAGTACTAGGTACCGTGGGTGCTGGGTTTTTAGATGCTTAACCCATTTTCCCCAGTTGTCAACGTTGCAGCATTGCATTTTACGGCACCCTTGAGACAACGTGGTAGTACCATCACAGAGGTTATACAATAACCAAATACCTCTGAACTAGCCCTCATTAAGGTTAGACGCAAATTAACTCGCGTATAGTGTGTGTGGAGTGGCGCAGCTTAGCGCACTTTTTTGTAACTAATGGAAATCAATAGACACACCTTGCCAATTTGCACCGTTCTATTGGTTTTCTGTAGTTACAAAAAAGCGCGCTGTGCGGTGCCACACCACACGCGTTATATGCGTCTCAATTTGAGCCTAGTCTAGCGTTTGTGTAATGTTATCAAAATGGGACCTACAATTTAAAGTGGATTCCTAACCACACCCAACACCACACGGTGTACACTGACGGTCATCCATCCAGTTACTGACCATACTCAGCGTAGTTTAACTTCGTTGATTTACAAGAAGCGGTGTATAACGCGGTAAGGTTCTTTTAATTGTCTAAATGTAATTTAATAAAAAAATTACTTTATTAAAAAAATATCTAGTACATGTTTTATCAAAGTATATCAATTAATTAATTACAAAAACTTTATTTTTTAACAAAAACTAACCAGGGCCTAAGCCAGTTCATCTACTTTTAAAAATTTTCTTAATGATTAATAAAAAAAACCTGGCCCTCACAGGGATTGGACTTAAATTATAAAATAGATCGCGTAATTTTACACTTGAAAATTACTATTTATACAAACTAATACAAATTAGTACTACAAAGACAGCCTAAATCGTTTGGGCAAGATCCGCGAAGGTTTAAAAATAGTGATTTCTAGTCCGTTTTTTGGGGTTAGAAAAGAAACTACTCGTACTATCTTAGACTGTAAAGTTGGATGTAAAAATAATCCAGTTTTTCCAAGTTACTTGTTATTAATTTTTGGTTTTTCAGGTTAGAAAAAAATGGATGGTGGAATTCTGACTACAGATTCGTGATCAGGAGGTAAAATTACTATGGAAAACATATGTCTCATGAAAAGTTTACTCTATGTTTTTTTTTGTGGTTAGGCAATTAGGCAAATAATGTTTTTTTTATAAATAAACGCATTAACAGATTTAAATATTTTTACTAAAAAGAAATTTAAATATATATATATATATATATATATATATATATATATATATATATATATATATATATATATATATATATATATATATATATATATATATATATATATATATATATATATATATATACAGGGTGTCCCGATATGGGCAATTTCTCGAATTCAATAGAAAACCAAAATATTATGACAGTTCCATAATTTTTTTCCTATGACCCACCCTACGCAGATACAGGTAAACGGATTCCCTTAAAATCGTTTTTTTTAAAATAACTTTAAATGCTAGGCGTAATTTAATATTTTTTTAATATGATGGTTACTAGATAAGTCTTCTTAAAATAAACCCAATAAATCATATTTGGCATATTTAGTTTGCCAGGACGGACTAGCCTGAAATTAGCAATTTTTTTAATACCCTGTATGATAGGTCGACAATATTATTTTTTGGGTAGCTTTTTTCCTTAAACTAAAAAGTATTTTGATTGACATCGATAAAATCAACTGTTTACGAGAAATAAAATATCAATTGGTTTTTACATTATACGGGTGTTTCTAATTGTACGTCAATATTTACGCAAACAATTCTAAATCCATTTTAAGAAGAAAACTTCATGTGAACGTAGTCCTAAACGTCTCAACTTTTGAGATCAGGGTGTAAAATTTTCAAAAAAAAATCATTTATTATTAATATCTGTAATACCACTTTAGATATTTTAATGAAATTTGGCATACATGTACTATGTATCAAGACGCAGTTTTTAGTGTACCAAATTTTTTTTATTTCCACCAGTGACGTTCGTACAGAATTTGACCTGCCTATTTTTGCAAATAAAAAAATGTGGTACACTAAAAAATGCTTCTTGATACATCGTACCTGTATGCCAAATTTGATTAAAATATCTAAAGTGGTATAACAGATATTAATAATAAATAATTTATTTTTGAAAATTTTATCACCCTGTATCTCGAAAGTTAAGACGTTTAGGACATACGTTTACATGAAGTTTTCTTCTTAAAATGGACCCAAGAATTGTTTCCCTAAATATTGACGTACAATTAGAAAACACCCTGTATAATGTAAAAAAAATTACCAGCTATGATATTTTATTTCTCTTAAACAGTTGATTTTATCAATGTCAATCAAGAAATATTTTTTAGTTTAAGGTTAAAGCTATCCAAAAATAATATTGTCGAGCCTTTATCATACAGGGTATTAAAAAAATTGCTATTATTGTGTCAGAGCTAGTCCGTTCACAATTCACAATAAACGGTCTTCGTTTCAACTATTTATTTTTTTTTTTTTTTTTAATAATAATTAAAAAAATAATAAATAGTTGAAACGAAGACCGTTTATTGTGAATATAACTGTTTTAAATGTTAAGTGTTTGTTTGTCACTTCAAGTTGTAAATGTTCATTACACAACAACAAAAATGAGTGTTTTTCATAAGAAGCCCCTTAGTTTTAAGGTAAGATTAAATTTTGATATATTGTATGGGTAAAATTTCAATCAAAAAATTTTTGTATTGCAGATTGATTTGTTGTTATAAAAAAAATACATATTATATACCTGATGAAGACCCTTCCAGGCCGAAACGTCTTAATTGACATAAATTGGATGAAAACTGCTTAGTAAGCAACTGTTTTTATATATTGCCTGACCTTATCCCCAAGAAAATCCAGAATGTTTTGGAAAAGCATAAACAATATATCAAGGCAAAGGTCAAAGAAAATAAACAAATAAACTTTATATATATATATTTATATATATATATATATATATATATATATATATATATATATATATATATATATATATATATATATATTTTTATATATATATATATATATATATATATATATATATATATATATATATATATATATATATATTTTATTTTTATTTTTATTTTTATATATATATATATATATATATATATATATATATATATATATATATATATATATATATATATATATATATATATATATATATATATATATATATTTTTATATATAAATTTAAATATATTGCTGCTTTCTGACAAAGATTTTTCGTTACGCTTCGAGCTCTAAACCTAGCCCAACCTTATGCCCTTCACCTTGGTCCAAATTCTCCGTCGATCAGGGCCGATAAATAGAGGTTGATACCTAAAAAAAAAAGAATTTGATGTATTAAATTGTTCGGGATTCCAGCGAGCGCGTATTGGCATTGTCTTCTATGGTACGATGCAGAGCTGTCAAAGTACTCCTAAATAGTACCTTGAGTAAAAGTACCAAGTTTATGATTTTTTAAAAAAATACTTCAAGTACAGGGATATTCATTTTAAAGTAAACAGGGCTTCACAGGAACTTATTAAGTAACGTAATATCAGTCGCTTAGGTCATGTTTAGTTAATTCAACTGCAGGGTGTCAAAATTTAGTTAAACTATTCAAATTTAAAAGTACTTTATTTTTCTTATTTTAAATATGAGCCCCTGTATATTTTTAGGCGTTAGATGCAAATTAAAAAAAAAAAAATTTTTTTAATTATAACCCTATCGAAATTCCTAACAATTAAAAGTTATTGTTAAAAATCATTTTGGTATCTATTTTAATAGTAATACCATTGAAAAAAATGATAGGTGGCTATGAAAAACATTTATTGACATTGGTTTATTTAACCTACAAAATCCTTTTGGCGTATTATAAAAATTCGAGTAAATTATTATCATTTATTAATTGTTAAATTAATTTAAAAAAACCTTTAAATGTTAGATAAACCTAATTTTTATTTTTTAATACTTTTGGCTAACATTTATGTAACTTTAAAATTTTAGGAATAATTAACGTTATTAAAACTCTAATGTCAATAAATTTTTTTATACCACCTATCATTTTTATTCAATGGATTCTATTAAAAACATTTTTACTTTTTTAAAAAAAATACCACTTTTTTTTTTCGTAAATTAATAATCCAATCAGAAAAAATTTGAAAAAAAAAAAAGAGGACGCACAATACGATTTTTAAATGGAATACCTAATATATTTTTATATCGATAGATAGATATTTTCACGAGTAATTCGGTGATAGGGGTTGCTAGGTTTATTTCCTGCGGTTCTGCTGCAATTATCTAAAAACTGCATGATACTATAAGGATAGTTTCACCTGAAAAAAACCTGGTTGCCACAGGTCAGAGGTGCTTATTTGTCAAAGTCAAGAATTTTAAAAATACGTTTATTACTCTTTAAAGTAGTTTTATATTGAGGTTTTCATCAGAAGAACAAATTATATTATATGCTAAAAATGATATGATATATCTATTTCTAAACCAAGCAGCAAAATTACAATAAACGGAAAAAATTAAAATACAATACGAGGTAAAATATGGTGGTAATAAGAACACTTATAACAAAAAAATATAATATTACTAATAATTTAAATGTTCTATATGACCCCCGTTATTTTCGAAACACACCCCTCCTTAGCCTTTCTAAGCTCGCCGATATTATTTGAGGTTCTTGGTTAAGACGATTAATTTCATTTACAATTTTTTCTCTCATTTATTCCGTGTTTGTGTTCCCATTTTGGTAAACGACATTCTTCAAGTGACCCCATAGAAAAATGTCCAAAATTGTAATATCTGGACTATTAGGTGGCCATCTAATAGTGCCATAACGTCCAACCCACTGATTGTCTCGGCGATTGAGATACTGCACAACTTGACGTGTATTGTATGTATCCATAATCTTACTTATTTAAGATATTAAGTCGCCACAAGTAAGTTCTGTTTGAAAAATCGCCGCTGTATTTGAACGAATACAAAAAATAGCCATTCTAGCAACAAGTCTCTATAAATAAATGCCAATGACACTGGTAAATTTTACCTAGTATGGCAAGAATCGGCTAGCCAATCAGAATGATTTGGTATCCACATCAGTTGTTAAACATATTTTGCCAAAATAACCAAAAAAAATGTGTGTCTTTTTTGATTTTTACATCGTGTGAAATTTAATGATTGTTCAATGCAGGGGAAATTTACAGAGTTTTCGAATATTTCCCCCTTCTTTAAGGAAACTGAACAAAAATGCTTAAGAAGCAACGCTGCTATACCTAAAAATATATAAAATCCGTAATGACGTAATATTTTTTTGATTAATTGGTGGCACAATTGTAATTTAAAATCATAAATTAACGTTATAACATGCTAATCTTAGAAGCTCTTAAAATCCAAAATAAAAAATCTAGGACCGTATTAAAAAAAAAAAAAAAAAAAAAACGAAGTTGATGATGCCCCCTTTAAAGACGAAACTTGGGGGGTTTTTAAAACTAATAACACTACTTTATAGATCAAAAAAGGGGGGTGGGAAGGGGGTTTTATTTTGATATTTTCACTAGTCAAAAAAAATTAAAAAAAGAAAGAAATTTTTTGGGGTTTTTTCCCAAAAAATCTTTAAAAAATCTAAAATTTTTAAACAATTTTAAAGGCTTTTTTTTTAGCATGAAATTGCGCAACCCTTTTCCTCCTTTAACCGACCTAGTATCCTTTTTAAATTTTCGAGAACCCAATGATAAGGCTTGAATTTGAGACACCCCGCATTAACAACACACTAAATAACATCACTTCGGAAATAATAACTTTTTCAATGTTTATGGCATTGCCCCATAAATTATATTTTTATAAATCGATGATTCTTTATTGTTAAAAATTAATTTTAAAGCCGGAAAACTATTTTTGTTTATTATCTGAAGTGACAGACAGACATGACATTTACTTTAGATGCCCAATTCGATTGCTGTTGATCAAGTCAGTTTACAAAACGTGTTATTGAATAATACAACCTACTAGAAAGAGATAAAATGATATTGGAGTGCCGTACAACACCTGATTTACTATCATTTATTAAACGAATGCTTGGAACTGTCGTTTTAATAAATGTTTATATTTAAATCGATGTTGCCTAAATTAACACAAATACCAATATTTTTGAATAATTTTATTACATTTTCAAGGTAATTTCCTGATTTTGGTTTTTGAGATCTGGCAATTTGTTTACGTTTTTCAGAAACAAAAACAAACAGATCACTATACCAAACACCCTGCCTACAAACTGGCGTTGCGTTAATTCTAGTCCTTGAGTTCGTTGTCGGCAACTTATTAGACTAATAAGTACAAACAATACAACCAAAACTTTAGCAATATTTTGTTATATACGGTATATGTTTTTTAAATATATTTAATATTTTTTTAAACTTTTTGGAAGTACAATTGTAAGAGGCATTTTTCCTCTTGATAGTAATAAGTTATTTAAAAAATATTATAAAATTATAACCCAAACTTACAACTGAAGAAAAAAATAGGTAAAGAAAACTATTAAGCTTAACTATAGACTTAGTTTTAATTTCAAATAAGAGGCCCAATTTAAAATATGTCTTCTTAAAAGTAATCATCCGGTATACTATAAAAAATATTAATTTTTGTTTTCATTTGTAACCAGGAAAAGGATTGCTACAAAAAAAATATGTAAGCTCTTATACAGCTGCTATAAATTATATTCTTTAAAAAATTTGCTTTTTATCCCCAGTCGCCTGTAGATATGAATATCTCAAGTGTCTTTTTAATAAGCGCAGTTTTCAAACATTTGTTTTAATCTTAAGTGGTTTGTTTTTTTCAAATGCAACTATATATAATAATATAAGACAACAAATTACTTAGTTCTTTTTCAGTTTTTAAAATGAAGATACTCAGGTAATTATTATTTTAATAATGTACCTATTTATATATATATATATATATATATATATATATATATATATATATATATATATATATATATATATATACATATTTTTTATTTTTACAATTATTTCTAATCCAGCTATTTATATATAATAATAATAATAATATTTATAATTGCTTTGATTATAACTAATAATGTTTTTATAATTCTATGATATTATTATTTTCTTTATACTAAAATAAAAAGAAAGAAAGGGTTGTTTGAAAATATTAACAATACACTTTTTTGACTTAATTTCCTCTTATAAAATGAAAGTTTTATATTTTTAAGAATACAACCTCATTATTTGTAGGCTGTTATAAAACATTTCCATTAAAACTAAATATTATTTTTTTAAATAAGTTTTGGTAATACAAGCTAATCAAATTATTGTTAGAATATAAATACCATATTCCGCATCAATTTGGACATTCGCTTACGCATCTGTAATAAAATTATGCGGAGTTTCATGCGGATGCGGATGTCACACAAGTTGCTCTACACAATAGAAATTGGGTGGGGCCAGCGAGTAGAGCATGCCGTCCACAATTGATCATTGACCAACAGGAACGAAGATTCCATTCGGTCACAAGTTACGATTCCGACGCGTTTATTATTGTGTATCATTGTATTATTGTTCCAAGGAAATAATTGTTTAGTAGGGCGAACCTCTGCGTAACAGACTTGACCCCGAGAAGGCGGCAATATTGCTTTTTTATAAATATAATGCTCCAGTTTTTAACTTTCACACCAAGTACTTAGATAGGTAATAAAATTATTAAATAAATACCATTCTTGCTATTCCGCATCCGCAGATGTAAAAAAATTAGCACCCGCAACATCCCTGCTTTACAATATAAGTTTTAGTTAGTTCTAACTTGTAAAAGTACCTACGTATCTAATATTTTTGAAAAAAGATATAATATATTGTAATAGTATTGATTGATTGATTGATTGATGAAATAAATACACAAGTTGAGGTTTTGTCCGCCTCGAAACTGCAGCCTACAGGGCTTGTTGTATCTCTTGTGTATTTGTTTCAGTTAAAAAGGTTTGACACCTTAAACAGGTGTAGTAGCCCTTTTACTGTTCTTTTCTGGTCCCCAGCCTCCTGGTGGTTAGTGTCCACCATGAGGTTTTGATTTGTTCTCCAGTATGTATTGTAAGTGCAGGGCACTCATATATGATGTGAGAGGCTGTCTCTTCCTCTTCGTCACATAGTCTGCAAATGGGTTCTTCTCTATAGATGCCCATAGTGTGCATATGTTATGTAATAGTAAGTACATATGTTTGAAGGGGAAAGAAAAACCTGTACTGGTACAAGATTTCACAGTGTAGCCACTTTGTTGTTAAAAAAAACAGGAGCAGGCTTCTTCAGACTAACTGTAAAAAATTAGAGTAAACAATAACAGTAACACTTCATGTTGGTCCATTTGGAGCTGCAGGAAAGGAACATATACCGTTTAGGAATTTAATGTAGACATCTTCTTTTGTGAAAGGTGTTTAATTATTTAGAGCTGGAGCCGTGCAAACTATAAAAAAGGAAAAGGTCCGTCACCGCTCGTAGGTGGGCGAAAGAAGAAAGCTATATGGTGATACTAGGGTCAATAATAAGACATGTAGCTCTTTTTTAAATTGAGTAAAAAATGCTAGAACTTCTGGTAGAAACCAGATCTTTAGAAACTGATCCTTGAGATTGTTTTTTAAATTAAACGATTAAAGACCTAAGGGAAAATTATTATTGAAGGTATGGAACATTACTATCTTTAGTTAAGCTTTTAATGCAAAAAAACCTTAATGTATGGAAAATCTTGAGTAAATACCAATTTTGAGATTTGTGGTACTTTAGCATTGATTTGATAAAAGCAAAAAGTGGGACTATCTGTCATATCAAAGACATCGTGATTAAAAAATAAACTTTTTTGATTTGGAAATTTTTCATTAGCTTCTTAACAACTAAGAAAAGAAAGATGACTCTATAATTAAAATGGAGAGTTAAGGATTACTTTGGGATAGGCAGGCATCATAAAAAATTTGAGCCAGGCGAATTATGATAGGTTGTAAATATAAGTAGAATTTTTAAATTAAAAGTATTTCATCAACTATTAATTTAATTAAATTAAACCAGTTAAGTACAAGTTTCGTTTGAAAAATTTTAATTGATTCTGTAGATCCTACATAATCATCATAAAAGGAAACAACAATTGTTTACTTCACACAGCCAATCGCATATGAGAGCGAATTACCACAGACTCTCCCTTTGGTTAATATGCTACCTTTATTCACTCTAAGATAAAATATGTCATATTATGGGGATTTTTATTATTTTATTGTTTTTTTCTACTTTAGAATACGATTCTTATTATATTTAAATAGACTAATATCCCGAAGTTCAAGATGACAGTGATAAGAGTTGTTACTAACCATATTAACAAAATAATTTGAATTATGTACATTTGCAAACAAAACTATTTATGACGACACTTTTCTAGGTAGATAACACATATCTTTATTAAATACTTCAAACTTTAACTTTAAGTAGTAAAACAATAACCTTATTAAACAAATCTTACAACCTATTTAATATTATATTTATTTAGGGTATTTTTAAGTTTGTTTTTTATGATCATTAACTAGTCCATTTGTTAATTTGTAACTGTAACGTTAACTGTAGTCACTAAATACAAAAATTTACTCACCTATATTTTATTCAACCACTTAAAGGCGAGATAATTTTATGGTTCTTATTTTTATTAAAATTTTACAGTTTTAACTACAAATTAACACAGCAGAAGATCTGATAACTGTTTAAGTAGTACAAAAAAAATAATTTAGATCTTCATGTAGGGGTTTATGGGTATTAAAAAATTTCCTTTGTCAAATTTGGCAGGTGATCTTAAGTTTAAAACTTTTATTTGCCAACAAATCTAATTTTGTTTTTTTTTTTCATATCAACAAACTCTTAAGTATAGGCATTAAAATAGTTAAACACTATAATAAAATATTGCGATAAATTAAAGAACAATAATTACTAACGTAGGGACCAGATAATCTAGTGCAATTGTTAAAGAAACTAGCACATTCTAAAACAATAAAAATTAAAAACATGCAAGAAAAATACGAAATACAGAACATTGGGACGTGGTTTTCAATGTTGTCACATCCTCCCATAGAATCGAGTTTGAATATGCGAATATGTTCTTTTTTTCCGGTTGATTCGGGCATTTTTATGGTTTTCCAAACATTAAATTCTAACTTCTTAGGAAGAAACAAGATGGGAATCCCATCGCATGGTTAATGAACTTATACTTTATATGGTCTATAATTGGCTAACTGTAAAATATATAAGTTTTTTTTAGGTCGCTTTCATTAGCGCTAACGTTAACGTTAGCCCTGTGGGCTCCTCCTGCACTTGGTGACTCAAATCTTGACATTCCATTCCCATTTAACTGTTCAACAAGAACTTTATGTTCGTAAGTAGACCTATAATTTTAATTAGCTTTTCTAATAGGACCATGTAGCAAATGCTCTTTTTTTATAGCAATTCTTATTCAGTTAGGATGATTTAAATTAAAGTTAAAGTAGAAATGTGCACTATTGTATAAAAAATAATATAACTATTTACGAAGTAAAGCAAAGCATTGGTCTTAAGTTAAATAAAACTAATGCTTTTTCGAAATTTCGCCTTATTCAGAGAATTCTTTAACAATTTAAATATTTTTTTAAAGGAAATGGTCTTTATCACCTGAAAAAACAAGTTTTTAACTATACTATACTACAATAAATATGTTATTACCACTTGAAGTGAGCAATTTTTAATGAAATTTAATTGATAAGAAAATAATTTTCTAATTCCTTTATATATTATCTAGCATTGAATGGGGAAATTTTAAACATTTATTAAAATAACCTATATCAACTGCAATTAAATAATTATTTTTGTAATAAATGCTTTCCTAAAAGCTAATTTATTATTTTTTTATATATTTGGTAGAATTCGTAGCAAAATTGAAGATGAAAGACAAAACTAAAAGCATTGCAAACCCCATATGACTTACGGGGGAAAATAGGTGTAGGTGGCGTATTTTTAGTGATTTTTAATAACTTTTTTAACACATAAGAAACATAAACATTTTATTTAAACTTTGGGGTTATAATATACATATATTCAACAATGTATATTATTAATATGTTTTTCAGGATTGTGAAAATTTAGTATGATTTTTACCCTACTTTTGTACTTTCTTTTGCAGTAAAAAATAGTAAAAATAAAGATATTTTGTAGACTTGAGGTATACATAAAGCGTTTTTATACAAAGAAATGATGTGCTGAGTTTAATAACGATTGATTCAAAATTGTAGGAGATGTAACCTTCGCAAATTCGAAAAAAGTAGTTTCGAGAACAACGGGTTTAAAGATAAGAGAAAAAAATAATTTAGGGTAGTAATCAATCAATTTAAATAACTTACTTATTAATCAGCTAATACTTTTTTAAAATTTTATGCAAGGTCTCTATTGTTAAAAGAAGGAAAGAAGATCTGCTAACGGGACACTCACTCAATGGAATATCTTTCATATATTTTCAAAGAATATTTTTGAATAGTTTTCTAATCGATTTAAGAACCAAAAAAATTCCCAGCCTCTATACCTATTTCCCCCCTTAACCATAATCAAATGACGTATTTAACAGTAATACTGCAATTTATTTGAGATAACAATACAACTGTTGTTTTTTTTTTCTTATTGCTTAAAAACAGACTAAATTGCTGCTACAAATTTAAATAATAATTTAAAAATATTGGTTATTTTAATAAACTTGGCAGGATTCATAGCAAAATAAAAGATGCAAGACTACGAAAATATTATTTTATGGTTAATCCAATATTACAAGGTTACTAGTTACTACTTTATATAATAATTGATACTAATATTAAAAAATTACTTCTAACTGTTCTTATGTATCTGATTGAATAGGTTGATATGAAACAATGTTTGACATTTTTGAATATTACAGGAGCCTTAGAATAAAGCTTCCAAATGAAAATGAGCAATACAATGCGCAGTTTTTAAATTCTACTGATGGTACTCTACGATTTAACCTTACAAATCTTAAAGGCGAAAAATTATCATTATTTATTGGTGGTATTCCGAATAATCGATTCCGTGTAATAGTTGAAGAGCATGATGGTCACAGATACAAACTTCAATATTCTTTAGAGAAGGAACCTGATACAACACAGTAAGTATCTTAGTTTATATTACAATTAAAAACACTACTAATGGACAGATACAATAAAATGTAAAAAAATTAAACAAAATGTTAAAAATAATAAATTATTGTTGGAGTGTCGTTTTTTGACAACAAGTTTATCGATTGACATTTGACTGATCTTTTCTAGGAACCTATTAAAATACCTACATATTCTCCATTAACATAAATGTATTAAAAACTAAACCCTTTAAAAGTAAAGTTTGTTCTACTTAAAAATATGAAAATATTGAACATAGAACGTTCCGGGAGAACGTTTTGCCCTTTATTCATTTAGGATATTCGTAAAACTATTTAAAAGATAAAAATAATTAGTAAAAAATTATTTTTTCTACAAACGGGTTAAAAATCCAGTTTTTAACACTATTTAGATGCCTTAAAAATATTACCCCAAAGCACTGGTGCCTTAAAGTAACATTTTAAACAACTTAAAAAACAAATTCCTTCCACAGTTCTAGCATTCTCCGTAGTTGAGTTGGATTAAACAGAAAAAACCATTCTCTCAACAACGGTTCTTAGAATTCATCAATAAATGCAAACTTCCATAATTTTTATATACGATGCTATGTAAAACTATATCTTTCCAACCCAATCAGAGCTATTTAAACCAAAATTAAGGATTTTTCAAAGAAAAATATATTTTATATATATATATATATATATATATATATATATATATATATATATATATATATATATATATATATATATATATATATATATATATATATATATATATATATATATATATATATATACAGTAAAGCGCACCGTACTGCGAACATAGGAGGCTCCTAGACAATTTTGGATGTACCCAATTCTAAAATACCAATAATAATTTTGTGGCTTGCATCTCAACTTCCGTCTCGTTTTCTCACGTGGCGCATTTTTGGTTAGGACTGGTGGGGAGTGCGGTGATAAATTCGGAAGAATTATCTGTCCAGTTTAGTTGTTTACTACGTTTTTATTTTCAGTAAGAGGATGCAGTGTTTATAGGCAAGTAGCAGGAGCTAGCTAGCGTCAACCGACTTCGATCTGATTTCTTATCAGTCATAAATTTAAAATTAGTTGTTTACGAGACCGCAACGTTTGCTGCTTAAAAACCAAACAGTTTTTCCTAATAAAATAAAATAATTTTCTCAAATAAATAATGGAACGTAGAAGATATTTTTAAGAAAATAATTTAATGTGCATTCATAGAATAAAAAAATAAAAATTATTTTTCAAGTTATCAAAGATGATCAAATAAACCACCTTCTTGAGCCAAACTATAACCAAGATTGTCATAAAAACGCCTTCTGACATTTGCTAGAATGTTCAGGGTAATAATCCTAAATTCCCAATTCCCAATTTGTAATTGCAATTCTTGTAGATTATTAGCCCTATTCTCCTGGAAACCATAAATTTATGATTTTGCGTGACTTCAGAGAAAAAAATCGTTGGGTGAGACCATGAAGTGAAAATGTCGAATCATCAGTAAAAACAATGTTTCTTATAAAATTTTCATTGTTATTTTTCATTTCCATTACAGTTTCAAAAGATTGCCTTCATCTAAAATGATAATCAGGGAAAATTTCATTGGTTTTTCTTACTTTGTAGGATCGGTATCAATTTTTTTCAGCACTCTTTCCACTGATCTTCTGCTCAAAAAAAACCTATTCTGCAATTGTATTAATGGAAACTGTAGGATTTTTAATAACACTTTCCACTACCATAATTTCTTTCATTTCCCTTTTGTTGTTTTTTTCTGAGGCACTATCATGTTTATGTTTTCTTGGAGTTAAACAACCAAATGTCAGAAAGTTTTTAATGACTCGGTAAATAGTGGAAATCGTGGGAGTGGGCCTGGTTAAAAATAAATTATTAAATAATTCCCCAATTCCCCTAACAGGATTTCCACGGTGATTCCATTCAATAATTTGAATTTTGTCTTCCAGTTCGTAAACATCCATTATTAATAACTATTATTAAAAAAAACTTTTTGGTCGCAAATAATCGACACAGTACAACTATTGCAGTCGAGCATTCGATACTAAAGAACTATTTCAGAAATAAACGTATTGAATTGTTCGCTGGAAAATTATTGATCGATAAGCAATGCGTGCGGCGTTTTTAGGTACATCCAAAATCGTCTAAGATCGTCCTATGTTCGCAGTGCTCTGCGCTTTACTGTATATATATATATATATATATATATATATATATATATATATATATATATATATATATATATATATATATATATATATATAATATATATATATATATATAAATATATATATATATATATATATATATATATATATATATATATATATATATAATATATATATATATATATAATATAAAATATATATATATATATAATATATATATATATATATATATATATATATATATATATATATATATATATATATATATATAATATATATATATATATATATATATATATATATATATATATATATATATATATATATATATATATATATATTTTTCATAGATCATTGGGGAGCCTGGCATATGTACAGGTCGTTCGTTCACCCGGCACTTTTAATGTGTATAAAGGTATCTATATAAAATCAATTGCTTTCTAATAAATATATATGCTAAGGACCCTCAAGAGGGGTAAGAAAATCTTATTTTTTTACAAAAATATAAACTATTGGGTCTTTGGTTAGCCCCGGGCCTTGGTTAGCCCTATTTTATACAAAATTATATATTATTACAATGTTGGTTAGCCCGGCGGTGTTGTCACTATTTATAACAAGTGGCGTACATGTGTTTTACAACGACTTTCTCGCAATTCGCAATCGACCCATCAGAATGCTTGATGTTATTCCTTAAATCTTAAGTTTTTGGTTGTGTTTCAGCCTTTACATTCTTACAGTGTTATAAAGGATAGAATGTCCAGATTTTGTTGTAATTACGGGGTAACTCCGTTATGTTTGACAGTTTTAGCGGTTTTGACGCCAAGTTGTTAGTTTTTTTACCTATTTTTTTTACCTACTAGATTAAATATTTCCAACGATTAAAATTTAATTTATGTCTTTACAATTCCGGAACAACTTTATTCTTATAGTGTTTTAGAACGTATAGGGTGTTTAGATTTTGTTGTAATTACAGGGTAACTCCGGTAGGTTTGACACAGTTTTAGCGGTTTTAAATCAAAGTTGTTAGTTTTTGTAAAATGTAACCAAATTTTATTTACCTACCTTCGTTTAGGAGATACAAGGCGAAACTAAAAGTGGCAATTTAAGGTTCTACTTCATATTTAAGAAATGGCTTATAATAATGAATGAATGATCACACCAATTATTTTACTTTTAATAAATAGACAATTCTATTTGCAGCGATGTATCTCACTTGCGTATTATATTATTGTTTCAGTTACTTCCCATAGGAACCATTAAGAGAGATATACTAGTCTGAGTTCATATGGGAAATAACCCAAATACTTATCCTATATATAACTAACGGGATAAATCATAAAAAATTATTAAAGTCTATTTATTAGCACTAGAATTAACAAGGTTTCCCATTTAAATTTATCGATTGTAGAAAAAAAATCGGCACTACTTTGAAATCTACGTTAAGCTATATAAGTTGAAGATTTCTTCTTTTGATTTTAATTCACTGTTATCGAAAAATAAACAGCGTTCCGCTAATGTAAAAAATAACGATGACATTACGTAATTACAAAGAAATTATTTTAATTTAATCTGGATACCATGTATATTTAAATCACTCCGCTTCTCTACAAACTGCATGGTTATTCACGACATACGAAAAAATAAAGGTTTATCAAAGGCATCTTTTAAAGTTATTTTTGTTATATACAGGGTGTTTTGAAATTCTAAAACATTGAAAATATAGGTTTTTTTTTAAGTGAAACACTCTATATATGATTTGATTTTCAGATGTATTTCTTTGTAAAATTCTAAAAAATTTAATGTAATGCATGATGCATGTGATATTTTAATCAAGTAGGTAGTTTTTAAATTAGAGACAGTTGAAAAGCGACTTTTTTCAACTTCAAGAGGTTGTAGAGCCATAACTATTTGTCAGAAAGGTAATGATTTTCAGATTCCTATTCTAATTTTTTAGGGTGTATTCAATGAAAAAAAATTAAAATTGTCACGTCATTTTTTTTTAAATGTCAAAAATGTTGACAGTTAAGGTAGCTAAAAATGTATGCCATTAGATAGACCATAAAAAGTTAAGATAAGAATGTAAAAATAATTTCCTTCCATGACAAATAGTTATGGCTCTATAACCTCTTAAGTAAAAATAGTTGTTTTTCAACTGTCTCTAATCCAAAAACTACTTGATTAAAGTATAACATGCATTACATCAAATTTCGAAGAATCTAAAAATTAAATAATATATAGGGTGTTTCGTTTAAAAAAACAATTTTTTCAATGTTTTAGAACTTTAAAACACACCCTGTATATTACAAAAATAATTTTAAAAGATGCCTTTGATAATTCTGTTTTTTGAATTTTTAATTTAACGTTTTCCCATAACGCTCTGTTTCGTATGTCGTGAATAACCCTGTATAAAATATGTTTTAGATAAGTTATAATGACAAAAGCCCAAAACATCAGATTTTGAACTTTTCTGATTCGACAGATGAAGTTAAAAAAAAACAAAGGCAAATTATCAAAAAATTCAGAAAGTGAAATATCTCTGACCGAATATGACCACGACAATAAACCTCACCACCCAAAAACTAATAAAAAAATTTTTGGAATTTGTTCCGTCAATAATATTTAATATACAACTATTTCAGACCTTAGACTTGCCTAGCCATCACGCATTCGTTTGTTCTGATACAGAAGAATCTAAGTCATCGGAAAGTCCTTTTCCGATGACTTGGATGGTTTAAAAATAGTAGTTTTTATTTATTTAAACCATAGACATAAATAAATAGGTTCATTATATTAATTTTAAATTTTAATAGGTAGCAAAAATATTAATATTAGTAAATGGTTTGTGGTTTAGTGTGTCTCTGATTAGAAGAAATAATAGTATATTGTTGTATTAGGAGTAGAAGCTTTACTTTTTGTGCTGAAGACGTAAGTTTGCAAGCCGAACGTAGTGAGGTTTGCGAATACCGCTGAAGCACAAAAAGTGCTTCTACTCAGTATGCAACATGCCATTTTTCTCCAAACGAGATGAAACGTGAAAAAACAATACATTTTATTTAAAATTTAAGAAGAAACGGATGCTTTGTAGGTTTCAATGAGACGTTACTGTGACTACGATTTTGATACGGCTGCCAATAAAGGTAACAACAATATAGGTAAGCGGCAGTAAAGTGTACTTCTACTGCCGCCGGCACTAAAAGTACTTTTACTGTCGCCTGGGTTAAAATTTACCTTCTACCATCTCAACAGGAGTTGACAAAGTGATGTTTTTTTAACGTTTGAAGAAAAATGTTTTTTTCTCAAAAATGCACAGTTGCAATGACTTTAGTAGAGCAAGGAAAGAAACACTTTGCTTAATTTTTAAATATTGACTTCTTTTTAACTTTCATTTTTTTCCGTGGGAAAATGGGTTACCTATTTATAATTGTTGGTATATTATTTATATTTTAATACATATATTTTATATTTATATGGTAAATTATTTATATTTATAATTTATAAACCATTATTATGTTGTTATCAAAATAATATTATCAAACCTAATAGACATATTTTATAGGGTGTTCGAAAAATAGACGAAGATATTTTATGATTCCTTGTTAAAAAATATGTTTTTTTTTTAAACATGGGTCCGAAAATGCATAGTTTCCAAAATACAAGTTAAAGGAAAAAATTAAAAATTTACGCCACTGACTTTTTGATTTTTTTTTATAGTTTTTTAAATTAAAAAACTAAAATTGAATGAATTTCGTATCTTACATAGTTTTTGCGAAAAAAAAAGCACTTTGGTATGTGTATGCCTCTAGCTAGACTACATAAAAAAAACATATTATTTTTCTTAAAAATAAGCAAGATACGAAAATGATTCAAGGGATAGAAAGGTTGTGTTTTTGTTGCTGTATCTAAAAAAAATATAAAAAGTGCAAAAAAGTAGTGGCGTATATTTTTTGGACCTAATAAATTTAATTTATTTAACCCTAAATTAGGTCCATATTACCAGAAATGACACTGAGAATTTGCAAGAATATCCGCTACAGGATATTTAAAATAATTATTAAAAACCCTTCTTTTTTTCAACACCCTGGATCTTAAAAACTGCATTTTCGGACACATATTTATAGAATCTTCTTTTTATATTTTTTAATAAGAAATCACCCTCTAAAATATACCCATCTAGTTTTGAAACACCCTGTATATATCTACTAATACAACCACATCCTACATTTTAAAAATAGCCATAGTATACAGGGTTATTAATGACTTACGAAATGGAGCATTATGGTAAAACAATAAAATACAAATTAAAAAAAAAAAAAAAAAACATGAAAGAAATAAAGACTTATCAAAGACATCTTTTAAAATTATTTTTGTAATCTACAGGGTATTTTAAAGTTCTATAAACATTGAAAAACTAACTTTTTTTAAATGGAAAACCCTATATATTATTTGATTTTAAGAAATTTGATCATACATAATTGCATCAAATCTTTTCTGAATTAGAGATAGTTGAAAAACTTTTTTAACTTTAAGGGGTTATAGAACCCTAACTACTTATCATAGAAGGAAATAGTTTTACATCCCTATTTTAGCTTTTTATCCTCCATCTAATGACATAAACTTTTAGCTACCTACCTTAACTGTCAACAAATTTTTTGAAATTTTTAGAAAAAAATTTGACAAGTGACAGTTATATATATTTTTTTATCGAATACACCTTAAAAAGTTAAGATAGGAATGTGAAAATCATTTCTTTTTATGACAAATTGTTATTGCTCTATAACCTCTTAAAGTTAAAAAGAGTCGTTTTTCAACTGTCTCTAATTAAAAAACTGCTTGATTAAAGGATAACCTGCATTACATTAATTTTTTTGAATTTTACGAAAAATATTATCAATCCATATTACAAAAAAAATTAAAAGATGCATTTGATAAGTCTCTATTTATTTCATTTGTTTTTTGAAATTTTTATTTATCGTTTTCTCATTATGCTCCGTCTTGTATTTTGTGAATAACCCTGTATATATTGATAATTGTAAAGTAGATAGAGCTATTTAGAGTTAATACCATTAATTCGATGACTTTAATAGCTTTTTAAGCTTTAACACTATAATAGAAATAAGCGATTTGTAAAATGTAGATATATGATGATGGATGTCCCAGAAAATAGTCTCAAGAGTGGCGCAGGAATCCTCCATGTATATCGTATTTTTTTAGTTCAGGACTTATTATTTTTCTACATCTCGATGGAATTATCATGGTGAGAAGCTAATAAATAGAGAATTGAAAAGTTTTAAAGATAACAACAGTGGTAAAAAATATTCCCATTTTTAAAATTCCCTAATAATTATTAAACTTCTTTTCTTCTTGCCTTGTTTCAATTAATAGATTTAGTTAATATTTTAATTTAGATTAGGCAATTATCTCACTTATTTACCACGGTTATTGCCAAATTAAGTTGAAAAGGTAAAAACCACCAAATAATCACATAAAATCCTAATAGCTCTTAAACCAAAGAACCTCTGCGCCACACTTTAACACTCTTTTCTGGAACACCCTTAAAATATTATATTTTTTGTTGAATGAACCGTCACATGTATCATATATTTTATCTTAAATACTCAAAAGCACCACATTCATGCTTGCTTCCAAATCTTATAAATTTAACCACTGTTGCCAAGTGTCGGGCTAACGATTGCACCAATAATCAATATCAACTGTATAAAAATGGGCTCACCAAAAACCTTATACTCTAAATGTATATAATTTCGAACAGCGCCCTCTGTGCGGTTTTTTGTTGAACTATAAGCCGTATTAAGGACATGTATATAAGTCAATGGTCGTCCCAAAACAAAATTCGTAGATGGCCATTGTGCATCCCCCCTAAATCGGGACGACCTAGAATTAATCGGGCTTACCAATAGCCGCTGTATATCTTATATGGGCTCACTAATGACCAAGTTATATATATATATATATATATATATATATATATATATATATATATATATATATATATATATATATATATATATATATTATTATATATATATATATATATATATATATATATTTATTTATATATATTAAATTTATAACAATTTAAGGGTTAGTATTTTACAATGAATATTATTTGTGGTTTTACTACCAACCTATACTAACAAATAAAGAAGAAATTAAATAATTGAATTTTCGCTTCGCTTATTCTGCAAACTTTAAAATTCGTGCCTTAAAATTGAACTTTTATATTTTTTATATAACGCAATCTCGAGCAATTTTCATAAAACAACGTACTCTGTTAAATCAGCCTTTATAGAACTACTAAGATTTCGCTGCGTTGGCTTTCTAACATATTTAAAAATTAACTACTATAACTCATAAACATTGATTTTTATAAAATAAAAGCATAATAGAAGGTAAATTTTTTTAGTGCAAAAATAAAACCTTTGTCGCCTTTAAAACCACTCATTTTATAGCAGTTTTCCAAACTTAAGGGCCCCACAGACTATCGTTCTTTTTATCCTTCTTAATGGTCGATTAATACTGCTCAGTCGGACGACTAAAGCTTTTATTTCTCTTCATTTAATTTAATTTTAAACTGTCTTAATCGCCGAAAGCCATTAATTTAATTTTAAACCGTCTTACTCGCCAAAAGCTGCAGTCGTACACCCAAAAACATAAATGAACCGTGTTTATTTGGTACAAGAATGACGATTAAAGGCGTTCTGCACCACAAACTTCGTTTTTAAATAAAGACGGACGAGTCGATGATTAAGATTTCAAGCGCTGCCAGAAATTTTCACCGACGGTGTTGTGTTCGGTTTTCGCCCACAAACTGGTAATGTTAATCGACGCTTTTGATCGACACGATTAAAACTGCTTAAAAAGAACGAGGTCTGTGGGGGCCTTTATAACTGCTCGGCTATTGACAATTAAAAATTATGACAATTTTGCGTTAATTTATAAAATGTCATTTAATTTAAATTAAAACCTACATAATATAGCCAAAATATAATAAATATCTGAATGCCTTAAGTAAAATATTGTTTTATTTTTAAATAACCTTTTAATGACAATTTTTGTATTAATATTTACAATTATTTTCAGATTAACAGTAAATAGTGTTTCCTCAGATAATGTAACAGCATCAGATGCTTTTGGAAATAAAGTAGTTGTAGGACTTACTCCCCTAAACATTGAATTTTACCATAATAATGTTTTGGAGACAGTTCTTGAAGGAAATCGCATCATTTTTGAAAATGTAAGCATTAAATTATGTGTGTGTACTAGGATCTAAAAAAAAATATTTGATTTGTTATATACATGACGCACTCTTTCTCAGAAAATTTCGTACCTATTTTTTTAACCCTTTAGATACATTGACAATTTATCATTACTATGGCAACTAAAAAAAAGAAAGTATTAATCATATCCAAACTTCCGGAAAAATAACATTAAATTTTTTTTGACATTTGAAATGTTGAAATATTGGCATTGCAGTGAAAATTAGTTTACTTAGCTATATCCCAATATTTAATTTTTTAGTTTTATAAGAAGTTAAACAATATACTTCTTTGCTAAAAACAGTTTGATATATAAATAAGACGTGTTATAGGAATCCTATTAACTACATATTTTAACTGCTTGCCATTATGAAAAGATTATAAAAGCTAACACCAGACTTTTTGTTATTATTCATTTGACATGACTATGTTACAATAACACTAAAATCTTGGACTTCCATTGTCTTTATATGTTAATTGGTACACAACGTTTCGGCTACTTATGTATCTCCAATCGTTTTCAAGTGATAACTAAAAACTACTCTTAAAGCTACAACCTTCACTGAAGCTTGACGGATTTTTAACGGTTCAGCAACGACAGCCACACCAGGCTTGCTGAATTCATTCGGGTTGTTTAGAATTATTGCATCTTCTTTGAATTTTCTATTCTCCCAGTGGGTTTCTTTATAAATAATTTTTGCTTCAAACCATTGTATGTGCTGCTCTTTTAACCATGCATATTCGGCAAACCCCGACCTCGACGTTTCACCTTGTTCTGTATGTTTTTTTTATGTTTTTTAACTCTAATTTTAAGACACTTTTTTGGTTTCCAATGTTTACTTTACAATATTTACAGAGAATCTGGTAGATACAGTCTTTATTTGAAATATTGTTGTCAGGTTTCATCTTAGTAAAAATACTTTTTAGAGTAGTTTGGGATTTAAATGCTCTTTTAATATCATACTTATTCACGATTCAGCGGATCTTCTTCGTAGTTTCTTTAATATACAAAGGTTTCATAAATATATGATTGGGCTCTACAAAAAACATGTGTTTCATTAATTTTTAAGTTCTATTTTTGAGGGTAGGAACAAAGAGTAACCGCAAAGTTAGCCTAATTTCTCACCCTTGCCAGAAACCTTAAAAAAATCCGAAAAGTATTTTGCATATGTCAAATTATTGGTAATAAAAAATCAAGATAAGTATATTTCTGGGTTTTCAAAAAGTATCAAAAATCACCTCTAATTAGGGCTTGAGCTGATAAGGCTAAACTGAAATATATAAATAATATCAATAAGAATAAAAACGATTCTTATTGTATTTTTTATATAAAGTAAAATTTTACAAATAGAAAATAATTTATTTTCTTATTAATGAGCGCGTAATATAGTTGAAAGTCTACGTTTAGACTCGCTAAGGGGGTTAAATCGTTCCCTAAATATAAAAAAAATAAAAAATGACTTAAAAAATCTAGAAAAAACTACTAGGGTATTTTAAATTATTAGCAATTTAAGTCGTGTCCTTCCCACCAGCATCTATAAGAAAACCACCCTTGTAACGGAGGAGTGAACTACCCCCGAACGTCATAACATACGAAAATATCATAGCGATATAAAAAAAAACTGTCGAATATTTTACAATAGTTCTTACTTTTTTGATGAGAAAAATAACGCTCACTTGTCCTAATTATTCAAAACTTTTTTTTAATAAAAATTAATCCTCATAGGTGGTGAAATTATCCTCGAAATATGAAAAAAAATCTATTAAGATATTATAAATAATTAGGAGTTTAAATCGTGTGCTTCCCATCAGTGTCTATAAGAAAACCACCCCTGTAACGAAGGGGTGAACTGCCCTCAAACGTGATAACATACGAAAATATCATAGCAATATCCATCCCACAATATAAGAAAATCTGGGGCAATATAAAAAACTTGAATATTTTATAATAGATCTTAGCTTTCAGTTCAGATACATTAAACTAACTTGATCTAATTATTTCAAACTTTTTTTTTCTAAAAACCGACCCTCTTTGGACTAATTAGAGCAAGTCAGCTTAATCTGTCTGAACAAAAAGCTAAGATCTATTATAAAATATTTAAGTTTTCTTATATTGCTATGATATTTTCTAATGTTGTCACATTCGGGGGTAGTTCACCCCCTAGGTGGTGCAAAAGTACTCGATTTGAATTTCTAATAATTTATAATATCCGTAATATAGTTATTTTTCCCAGAACTTTTAAGTTATTTTTGATTTTTTTATATTTAGCGGATGATTTCACTTCCTAAAAGGGTTGATTTTTATATGAAAAAAGTTTGAAATAATTAAATAAAGTCAGCTTAACCTTTCTGATCAGAAAAGTAACGTCTATTATAAAATATTCGACAGTTTTCTTCTATTGCTATGATATTTTTGTATGTTACCACATTTGGGGGTTGTTTACCCCTTCGTCACAGGGGTGGTTTCCTTAAATAGATACTACATTTTAAATCTCTAATAATTTACAATATCCTAGTAGTTTTTCCTAGATTTTTTAAATAATTTTTAATTCTTTTCATATTTAGGGGATAATTTAACCCTCTAGCCTTCATTAATATAAAAATTAATACTTTTTTTTTAAGATTTTATTCTATAAAAAAAAATACAATTAAAATTACTTTAAGGCTGGCCGTCCACTGGATGCGTAGTTGTACGACTTAGTAGTCGTGAGAATATAGACGACTTAGATCGTACGAATGTATACGACTGTAGGTCGTCCATTAGTACCGACTAGTTTTTAGTTTCGTAGGACATTTTGTATAGTATTTTTGCATTTGTGCCTGGTGTTTTTAAAATGCATCTGGAGGATATATATATATTTTTTTTAATTCAAACTTAAAACGGAAATTAACAAGAAATAGACGAAAATATCCACAATTCCCACGATTTCCGTTGGACATCTCTAGCGTGATGTCTTGTATCTCGCATGTCCCATAATGGTTTCTCTCTCTCACCATGCTAATTTGCTTTTCGCAATCCATATTCTATATTTGTTCAAGATTTTTAAGAATACTGACAAAAAGTTGTTTAAATTCGTCCGACAAATTCCGTTCAAACGGGACTAGTCGCAAGTCGGATGTAGTCGGTAAAGTTATCCGATCGACGTCGTTTAACGCCTTTCCATGTTGAGGGATTAGTCGGACATATACAGACAATTATGCACGACCAGTAATTCGTACGACTACGCATGCAGTGGACGGCCAGCCTTATTTGTATTGAAATTATTTACATATTTAGTTTTGCGTCATCATATCAGCCTCTAATTAGGGGTAATTTTCGACATTTTTCGAAAAAAAAATTCTCATCTTCATTTTTCATTACCCATAAGTTGACAAATGCAGAATACTTCTAGGATCAGATCCAGAGTGAGAAAATAGGCTAAAAATATGCTGTTTTTGCGGCAGAGTTTCATAGGCTTAAGTAGGTATGTTGTAAAATTTAGTCTCGGAAAGACACTAATTTGAAATCAAAAGGAATTAAATTAGGGTACTTTAATAACTTTTTATAGAAAACTTGGCTTATAATTAAAAAACATTTAGTTTTACTTTCATTTGCTTAGAAAACTTTATAATTATCGCAAACGTTTTTTATTTAATACCAAAATATTCTGATTCAAAAAACTTTTGATAAATTTTAGACTGATGAAAGTCAGGCATTTACATTTTCCGTAAGATTCAACGGTGCAAAACGTTTATTTGGTCTTCATGAACATGCCGACAGTCTTTCTCTAAGACACACCGTAGATTTCAGTATTGACCCTTATAGATTACGAAATACTGACTATGGTACAACTAGATACGATCTTAACACGACAGAGTCAATGTATGGTTCTATTCCAGTTTTGTATGGTTTTGGGTAAGTACATTATTCTTTTTTTTATAATACTAGAATTAGGCTATGCATTACTAATATTGTTAAGGAACAGTTATTTTTTATGTCTTGAGATAATCCATAAGGGCTTAAAGCCTAAGTATGAAAATATCATGGATGTTTAAAGAGAAGTACTAGCCATTAAGATTTTGGAGGAAAAGTAAATGTCTCTGCAGGCAGCAGATTTCACATACTAATAGATACTTTAGTTATAAAGAAACCGATAAAGTAGGAAATTCAGGGGTTCTTTAGACAAACTGTAAAAAATAACACTTTACCTGGTTCTCTTAGCAAGGGAAAGAATTGTATGGTTTAATTTTAGCGATTAAAAATCATGCAAGTACCTATAAAAAAGACAGATCTCGTCTGCTGACAAGAGAAAGAATCTTAATGGTTAGAGTAGAATTTATAATGATTCTACTCTAACTATTAAGACTCTTTCTCTTGCCAGCAGACGAGATCTGTCTTTTTTATAGGTACTTGCATGGTTTTTAATCGTTCTTTTTTGAATTAAATAATTTCCAAGATTTATGGTAGAAGACATTTTTCAAACATGAACACATTTTTACGATACATATGGAGTGTATAGAGGAGAAATATATCCTACGTAATGTTGAATACATTAGGGTAAAATTTTGCACAAGGTCAAATTATATACCGCACGTAGGCACAAAGCTGGTCCAAGTCCAGGAATAGTGGACAAGAGCGTTTTGATATGAACACTACTTACATTATTGAAAAATATAAATTAATAACCTTTTCTTATACCAGCGTTTCTCAAACTTTTTGATATATGGAACCAAAAAAAAATAAACACGGAACCCTCCTAATGCTGCACAAATAAATATTTTTGCATTTTTAATTATAGGAATCGATAGACTCGTAATATCGTTATAATTTATTTTTTACAAAATATATTAGTAATACACCTAAAAATATTTTATTAAAGAACCTAAAAGGAATTTGAAAAACATGAAATAATAAAAAGGATGTTTTTATACATAGATAAGGCTATCAATGCAAGGAATGAAACTATTTTCACTCTTCACACATTTTTTTTTATCCTGAGACAGTCCACGAAGGCTGTGGCCGTACTATACCGTGGCTGTCTGAAGGGTGGTAAGAGGGAGTTTACTCGCACGAGACTTTTGGAGATCTGAAAAAAAAGGGAAAACTTCTGCGTGTAGCAGGTTCCATAGTCTGGACAGGGATAAAGGATCAAACAAAGTTGGATGTTGGGGGCCTCTTAAGTTGGACTGTAAAAGGATGTATATAAGTGGCACTACGTGTGGCTCTGCTGGGAGCTGCCAGAAAAGAAATTATACTCGCCAACTCTTCGGAGCCATGAAAATACCTATAAAATAGCAACAGATACCTTACAGCCCCTCGGTGGGCAACGGAAGGAAGCTTTTCTGTAAGTATGGGATCATTAAGAAGACGAACAGCTCTTCTTTGAATAGAGTCAAGAATGCTAAGTGTTGTAGGAGGCGCCACTCCCCAGGCATGGAAAAACATAGATAATTTAGCGAAATATCAGTTTTGACGATAACATTTCATCAAATTCACGAAAAAATACAAATAAAAGATTTGCTTCTGATAGTCCGATTATATACTAGCAAATAACATTTTTTTACCAGTGTTCCCCTTAAAGCCAATAGCATCTGGTAAATTAAGTGTGGATCTCATGTCTCACTTTTTAGATAAAAAATTTTGAAAATCCAAGAGCTGCCCCTGGGTCTTATTGATGAAAGTTGTAGTCTCATATCGGGCTCCGCGTCCAGCTTATTGCATGCTATACTTCTTTTTCGGTAATACGTAAGTCCAAAATCCAGTCAGGATTCTGGACTCATTTGTTTTTCGCGGAACCCTTGCCGAAGTCGTGCGGAACCCCAGGGTTTCGCGGAACATAGTTTGAGAAACGCTGTCTTATACCAATTAAATAAAAAATATTACCCATATCAACCTAACAAGTATATTTACCAGGTTTTGAATTTTTATTATTTTGAAATAAAATTATTAACCCAAAATTGTACTTTAAAAATCTCTAACAAATATTTTTACTTTAGTTAATTGTAGATTAAAACATTGCTTAAAAAAGGTAGTAAATTCTTAAGCAACGGTTAAAAATAAAGTAGCATCAAAGAAGATTTTTTAAAAATTATTTTTAAATTAAATGAATGATTCATACTAATATTTAACAGGAACAAAACATCCGGTGTATTTCTTCATAATGCTGCAGAACAATGGATTGATATTGACAATAATAAAAAGTCCGCATATTTTATGGTGGATGGTGGAACCCTTGATTTATTTGTTCTTTTGGGACCCACCCTTACAGAAACAGTAAGACAATATGTAGATCTTACTGGAAAACCTCATTTACCTCAGGTAAGCCTAACATTTGTGTACGTAAAGATGAATTATTTAGTTTGTATTAGTATTTTTATGTCAGCATAGATCAAAGAAAATATTTTGTTTACGCCCTTTTACTAGTGGTTGTTATATTTTTCTTACTTTAATACCAATAAACTTATTTAAAAGTAAAATATACATGCTTTTTTTGCAATTTAAACAATAATTTTAATATTTTTAGCTCTGGGCTTTAGGATATCATCAATGCAGATGGGCTTATAACAGTACATCTGATGTAATGGAAACTATTAGTAGCTTTGATGCAAACAACTTTCCTTTGGATGTCTTGTGGTTGGATATTGAATACACTGCTGACCGTAAGTGGTTTACTTGGAATTACACCACTTTTCCCGACCCAGTTGAGGTATTAAATTGGGTAGACCAACAAGGACATAGAAAGTTGGTACCCATTTCTGATCCACATATCAAGATAGACCCCGAATATAAAGTCTATTCAGATTGCTTGGCAAATGATTACTTCGTAAAAAATCCCGATGGTACTCCATTTGTAGCCGAATGTTGGCCGGGCAATAGTAGTTGGATCGACTATTTAAATCCGGATGCGAGAGATTATTATGCAAAGTTACATTTGTACGAAAATTTCCCGTCTACACCAGCATTAGGTGGATTTTGGAATGATATGAACGAGCCAACATTATTTGACAATTTATATGAAAGAACATTCCCCTTTGAAAATTTGCATTACGGAAATGTTAAACACAGAGACGTTCATAATATTTATGGTATGCTACAGGTGGGTACATTTTGAAACTAATAAAACAAAATACATCTGTATAGCCCCTCCCAAAGCGATAAAAAATTTGTTGGTGGTTCATATCTTTATTATTTCAACAAAAAATTACCAATTTCCATAAAAAAATTAATTGTCATTAAAAATGTTACAGTTATCTTGGCTAGAAAAAATTTTTTTGCTTTGCTGGTAAACAACATAATTTATTTTGCTATATACTTTTAAAAGATAATGGGAGAAGTTTGGTCACGGCGCAATTAAAATTTACCCATCAAGTTTTATTTGATGGCTTATAAAAAAATAATTTTGATTAAGGTTGAGAAAAATAAAAACGCATTTGGATTATAAAGTTTTTGCCTAATTCAATTAGTAGTGTGTGAGGAGAAAAAAGGTGTTTGACCTGCGGATTTTTTTTGTACAGTTTTAATTTTTATAAAAATTTGGATTTAAGTTGCTTTTACCCTCTAGATCAAAGTTTATATATGCTTAAAGTCTCCTTTTTATTTTTAAGGGGTAAAATCACCCCTTATGCTAAAAAAGTAAAAAAAAAACAATAGAAATTGACATTATGTAAATTAAAATCATAGCTAAATAAATAGAATGAATACATTTTTATATTTTGAGTTATAACTTACATTATATTTGTAATGTTTCAACCCTTAAAAATCACCCTTACTAACAAAATTACAAAAAAAAATTAATGTATAAATTATTTAATGACACCTACATTGTAGTAAAATTATTTTAATAGCTTACAGTATAATAAATATTTAACTATAATAACCCAACCCTTAAATAACCACTCCTCTTGAGATTGACCAAAAAATGTTCATGACAAATTAAAATTATTTGATGATATATTTCAAATTCTATTAGTCTAAGATCCCACTGCTCGATTCTGCAGGTATCTGTTTTTTTGATACAAGCAATTTTAAATGAATGTTAAGGAAGTATGCAATGGATTAGGGATAGGGTAGGGAGCCGCAATTATCTGTAATTAATTTTTTTTACTATTAATTCGCTAAAATAACTTGCAACTATATGTTTTTTTAATAAATTTTACGACATTTGAAAGATAATAATGTCACAAATTGAAAAAGAAATGGTTGCCAGCTCTCAGTCAGCCGCAGCGTTAGGGTTGCCAGCTGTAAACAGGTATATCAGTGTTAATTATTTACACTTACCTGTTTTTTTTTAATTTTTAATACAAAATTAAAGTTTTATAGATACTAATTACAAAAAGCCAGTTGGAAAATGGTCGCAAACCAAGGTTCCCATGATTTCAATGAACGATTCTCGCTCCAGGTAAGTGGAAGCGCAAGAGAGAAGATGCATGCATTGTTATGTGTGTAAACAAGGAAAAAACATGGCAGCTGTGATCCTTGATGACCCCTGAATCGAATTATATAATTATTTTATTAATTATTATAAATTAAATATAATAATATTAATAAGATTTATACTAAAAAAAGTAGATCTTAATCCAATAAAAACAGAAATATTACTATCCATGAACATTAAATGAACAAATTAAAAAAAAAACGATTTTTTTTAAAGATTCTGTAGACAACTTTTCAAGTAAAAAATACAAGTAAAAGAAAATATAGGTTTTTACTCACGCAAAAGAAAAATAGTCCTCATGCTCTAAAATTTATGTTTCATAAAAAATAAGTAAAGAAATACTAGAACTACATCGACACTACATTATACTCTTGATTACAGCACATAACAATGCGTGCATCTTTCTCTTCGTTCCACTTACCGGATCAGAATCGTTCATTGAAATCATGGCAACCTCTGTTTGCAGCCATTTTCCAACTGGCAACCATGGATTTTTGTAATTAGATATATAAAAGTTTAATTTTGTATTAAAAATTTAAAAAAACAGGT